>CAUYLG010012607.1:0-17302 GCA_963573385.1 Cacajao melanocephalus | reverse complement strand
TCTCGGCTCACTGCAACCTCCATCTCCCGGGTTCAAGCGAGTCTCCTGCCTCAGCCTCCCAAGTAGCTGGGACTACAGGCATGTGCCACCATGCCTGGCTAATTTTTTGTATTTTTAGTAGAGACAGGGTTTCACCATGTTAGCCAAAATGGTCTCAATCTCCTGACCTTGTGATCTGCCCGCCTTGGCCTCCCAAAGTGCTGGGATTACAGGCATGAGCCACCGCACCCAGCAATTCTGGATACTTTCTGTAAGTTAAAGGGTGTTAAGGCCAGACATGGTGGCTCACACGTATAATCCCAGCAATTTGGGAGGCCAAGGCGGGTGGATCACCTGAGGTCAGGAATTCGAGACCACCCTGGCCAACGTGGTGAAACCCCATCTCCACTAAAAATACAAAATTAGCTGGACGTGGTGGCACACACCTGTAATCCCAGCGACTCGGGAGGCTGAGGCAGGGAAATCACTTGAACCTGGGTGGCGGAGGTTGCAGTGAGCCGAGACCGTGCCACTGTACCCCAGCCTGGGCGACAAGAGCGGAACTCCATCTCAAACAAACAAATAAATAAATAAATAAATAAATAAATAAATGGAGTTAAATATAGTGCAATAAATTTTTGCCAGAACAACTCAAATTTTCATTAGTAAGGGAATGGTTAATTAAATTATGGTACATAATGCATACATTGTAATTTAAGTTATCAAAAAAGTGAGTTTCATACCTAGCTGATCCTGAAATAAAAAAGAAAAAAAGAGAAAAGAAAGAGTTCCATTTACATGTACTGACATCAAAAGTCGAGAAAGGTTGTTAAAGTGAAAAGGACAAGTCTATTGTAAATAGGGTAGTTTTCTTGATTTCTTTTTAAGATAGCTATTCGTATATAAAAATGTCACTGATTTTGTCTGATTCTGTATGTTGATTTTAAAGCCTGCAACTTGACTGAGTTTGTTTATTAGTTTTAACTCATTTCTTTAGTGAAATCTTTGGAGATTTCTATATACAAGATCATGTCATCTGCAAATAAGCATAATTTATGCAACTAAAACTCTATCACTGGTATCTGTCGGTCTTCTATCTGGTTGGTTACCTTCATTTCTACACGAAAATGAATAAAAAGAGGGCTGGAGAATTTATTGGACCGACTAACAGAAAAGCTTAAATGCACACAAAATGCATTTAGCACACAAACAGACATGTTTAGCATCCAATTTTTTTTTAGAAATGTAAAAATAAATTTGGAAGCAAAACGTGGATGGAATGTAAAATACTTTTGGATGGAGGGAGCAGGTGGCATGCCAATGCAGCAGTACCACTGTAAAGCAAGTCAGCTGAGCTAGGAGAGGCCTCTAACAGACTGAGGCAACTGCCTGGCCCATTAGAAGGTGACTGTTCCCAACAGTGATAACATACTCGGCATTCTCCGCCTTGGCAATAGCAAAAGGTTTGTGATCTTTTGCTGACAGTCAGTTCATCACTGAGTCATATTCTATTAGATCCAGTGGTGCTCTCATACTTTTTTTTCCCCTTCCTTTTATTAAGAGACAGTGAGAGTTCTTTCACCTCTGCCTCAGGAGAAATAAGAAGCAGGCTAGTGTGACCACTGTCCATTAGCAGCAGCTTTTGCTGGCAGCAGGAGCGGGCAGGGGTCCTTTGTTTTCCTGAGCTGCTACACCTGCAGGCTTAGAGGACATGCCCACATAACTTGATGGACCATGTCAGTCACAATTTTAAGATTTTAGCCTGGAAGTTCAATGTAGGTGCCATAATATAAAAGATTTAGCAGATGTTAATATCCGTAATGTTCATGTTCATTCTATGTATTTGACTCTGAACTAGGTTTTCTAATTTTCCCTTTTAATTTATTCTAGATACTAATCTCTCATTTTTTTTTAACTTTTACTTTAAGTTCAGGGGTACAAGTGCAAGTTTATTATATAGGTAAATTTGTGTCATGGAGGTTTGTTGTACAGATTATTTCATCACCCAGGTAATTTTCTTAATAACTGCCAAGAGCTCACTATCCTTTTTTTCTGCTTTCTTTCTCTCTCTTTCTTTCTTTCTCTCTTTCTTTCTTTCTTTTTACTTCCTTCCTTCCTTCCTTTCTTTCTTTCCTTTTCTCTCTCTCTCTCCTCTCTCTTCCTCATCCCCAACTCTGACTATTTTAATATACACCAACCTTTACTCTGTATTCCAGATGTTTATTCTGTAAATAATGGTTCTACAAACAAAAGATAAGTTTTGCCACTTTACTCTTAGTATATTCTTACTTCTTAAAAATGAAGACAGAGGCCAGGTGCAGCTGCTCACACCTGTAATCCCAGCACTTTGAGACCCTGAGGCGGGCAGATCTCCTGAGGTCAGGGGTTCAAGAGCTCGAGACCAGCTTGACCAAAGTGGAGACACCCCGTCTCTACTAAAAATAAAAAATTAGCAGTCATGGTGGTGTGCATCTGTAATCCCAGCTACTCGGGAGGCTGAGGCAGGAGAATCGTTTGAACCCAGGAGGCGGAGGTTGCGGTGAGCTGAGATCGTGCCACTGCACTCGAGCCTGGGCAACAAGAATGAAATTCCGTCTCAAATAAAAAAAATGAAGACAGAAAAAGTTTTTAAATGCTGTTATTATCACATGATATGACTGTAATACCTGGAAATCCCCAGAGAAGTAACTCAAAAGCATTATAAACAACAAGAAAGTTCAGTAAGCTGACTAGGTACAAAGTTAGTATAAAATAAAGTAGTAGCTTTCCAGTATATAAACAACAATCAAATATTAGATAGAATGTAATAAAAGATGTATATAACAGTGATTAAAATCTTCTTAGGAATATGTTTAACAATAAACATGCAAGATCTGTATTAAATAATTTTAATTCTGTATTTAAAATTTTTAAATCTGCATTAAATTTTTTAAATTTAAAAATGTAAACCGAGAGGCTGGGCGCAGTGGCTCATGCCTGTAATCATAGCACTTTGGGAGGCTGAGTAGGGTGGATCACTGGGGTCAGGAGTTCAAGACCAGCCTGGTCAACACGGTGAAACCCTGTCTCTACTAAAAACAGAAAAATGAGCTGGGCATGGTGGCACAGGCCTGTAGTCCCAGCTACTCAGAGGCTGAACCACGAGAATCCCTTGAACCCAGGAGGCGGAGGATGCAGTGAGCTGAGATCATGTCATTGCATTTCAGACAACAGAGCAAGACTCCATCATAAAATAAAATAAAATAAAATAAAAATGTAAGCCGAGATATACAAGACTTAAATAGAACTTAATTTGGATTTGGTTTTGGCTCAGGAGTCTTAGTATTATTGTATAATGACAAAAATCCTTCCTAAACTAATATATAAATTCTAAGTGTTCAATAAAAATAACAACAAACTGGCCAGGCACGGTGGCTCACGCCTGTAATCCTAGCACTTTGGGAGGCCGAGGTGGGTGGATCACCTGAGTTCAGGAGTTCAAGACCAGCCTGGCCATCATGGTGAAACCCCATCTTAAATAAAAAAAAGAAAAGAAAAAAAAATAACAACAAACCTTTAAAAGTAAGCAGTTTTAAAGTCCATAGGAGAATAATAATAATATTTATATTTTTAGGAAAAAAAATTCTAAAAAAAACTAGTCCTTTCAAAAAATAAAACATATTACAAAGCAATAGTAGTCAAAATAGTCTAGTGTATCAATAGATATAAAGACCAATCAACATGCCAAGCACAGTTGCTCACACCTGTAAACCCAGCACTTTGGGAGGCCTAGGTGGTCAGACCACCTGAGGCCAGGAGTTCAAGACCAGCTGGCCAACATGGTGAAACCCTGTCTCTACTAAAAATACAAAAAGAATGGTGTCAAGCGCCTGTAATCCCAGCTACTGGGAAGTCTGAGGCATAAAGATCACTCGAGCCCAGGAGGCTGAGGTTGCAGTGAGCCAAGATCTTGCAACTGCACTCCATCCTGGGCAACAGAGTGAGACTTCATCACCAAAAAAAAAAAAAAAAAAAAAGATACATACATCAACAAAAGAGTCTAGACAGACAGACATGCATGCATTTAGGAAGGCAGATTATGAGAAACGGCTTCTTCAAATCAATGGAAACATGAACTGTCCAGACCTAACTTGGATATTATTGAGCAACCATCTGGAGAAAAAAACAACTCTAGATATCAACCTCATTTCTTACATCAAAATGAATTTTAGCTGCATCAAAGATTTAGAAGTAAAATAAAAATGGGCTACTTAAAACTTAAATTCCTGCTAATGAACTCAGGAAAATAATTTTTGTGCCATATAAAACAGACAATGAGCTAATTTCTATGTTACATAAGGATCTACAAATACTTTCTGTGAGTCTTACAATCAAAATAGGAAAACAGAAAAATGGGCAAAAGCACGATAATCCATTCTCAGAAAATACAAATAGTTTTAAAATGGAAAGATGTCAAATTTTACCCACAGTAGGAGAAAGGCAAATTTAAACCACGAGATACTTTTTTTTTCTCCCATTAGATTGGAAAAGAACAAAATATTTGATTAAAAGCAATCTTGGAGAGAATGTGGGGAAAGGCATTGCCCTTAGGAATATAGACGTACTATCCCAGGGAAAGGCCATTTTGCCAGTATCTGTACACATTAAAACGTTCATACCACGCCAGGCGCTGTGGCTCACGCCTGTAATCTCAACACTTTGGGAGGCCAAGGAGGGCAGAGCACAAGGTCAGAAGTTCGAGACCAGCCTAGCCAACATGGTGAAACCCTGTCTCTACTGAAAATACAAAAATTTGCCAGGCATGGTTGTGTACACCTGTAATCCCAGCTACTCAGGAGGCTGAGCCAGGAGAATCGCTTCAACCTGGGAGGCAGAGCTTGCAGTGAGCTGAGATCACAGCATTGCACTCCAGCCTGGGTGACAAGAACAAAACTCTGTCTCAAAAGAAAAAAACAAAAACACTTATACCTTTGACCCATCAATTTCTCTTCTAGATTTCCATTCCTAAATCATATTTCCACAAAGGCAATAAAAGAACACAGAAAATCACTGGATTATTGTCTTTTTCTTTTTTTTATAGCCAAGGACTATAAATAATCTAAATGTCTTTCGGTAGGTGACTAGACAAATCAACTATGGTATGTGCCTCTGGTGGAATACTTTGCAACTTAGAATAAAGCATACCTCCTTCTGACCTAACTGAACTGAGATGAAGAACAAACTGTAGTATATTAAGTGGTTATTGGTGGTGGTTACGGCATCTTAAGGCAAGATGTGGAACAATTTGCGTGGCATACTAGCATTTCTGTAAAAAAAAAAAAAGTTAGCCAGGCATGGTAGCTCACGCCTGTAATCCCAGCACACTGTGAGGCCGAGGCAGGTGGATCACGAGGTCAGAAGATCAAGACCATTCTGGCTAACATGGTGAAACCCCGTCTCTACTAAAAATGCAAGAAATTAGCCGGGGATGGCAGCACACAACCGTACTCCCAGCTACTCAGGAAGCTGATACAGGAGAATGGCTTGAACCCGGAAGGCAAAGGTTGCAGTGAGCCGAGATCTCACCACTGCACTCCAGCCTGGTGACAGAGCAAGACTCTGTCTCAAGAAAGGAAGGAAGGAAGGAAGGAAGGAAGGAAGGAAGGAAGGAAGGAAGGAAGAAAGAAAGAAAGAAAAGAAAAACTCAGACATATTGATGGTAAGAAACTGGCAATGATACTTAACTCTGGATGGTGACCCTGGGAGATCAGGGAATGGGGATGGGTTTCGGAGAGCAGAGTGCTTTCCCCTTTGCTGTGTGTGCATTTTCTACCTTGTGCAAGTACTACTTATACATGAAAATAAATTCAAGGCATTAAAATCTAAACTTTGTGGAATAATATATGGTATTTTTTAGTTCATCCTTGTAAATGTATCCTTCCTGCTGTACTTACTCAGTTTTTATAGGTATTAAATCAAAAGCCAGCAGAAAACATTTGGAAGTTCTTTATAATGTAACTTGGCATGTCAAGATGCACTCTGTTGATTTTTTAAATTTTACCTTGTCTTCAATCCAAACGTAAATCTTGTATGCATTTATTTCGATTGATGTAAAAACAACTTCTTTTTATAGCATAGGCTTTCATATTTGATATGACGTAGCGCCCTACTTATGAAAGGGCACCCAAAAGCCACGTCCCCCGCTGGCAGATGCACCTTTGTAATAATAATAATAGTACCTTGCTTTTTATAGTGTTTTGCGTGTGGGCAGTCATATGATCTTGATCATTTTTTTCCAGGTCTAAATTGTAAGCACCTCTGTCTATATGTAAAGATCTGTTTTTCAAAGTTCTTTATGTTTTCATAGATAAGAGAACTGCAGTCCTGGTATTAGCCCACCCTTCCTCTTTCCCTCCCTCCCTCCTTCTCTTCATCCCTTCCTCTGTAGATGTGTCTGCTTTTGAGTGATAAACATGATTTTAAGAATGTGGGCCGGGCATGGTGATTCACGCCTGTAATCCCAGCACTTTGGGAGGTGAAGGTGGGAGGATCACTTGAGGCCAAGAGTTCGAGACCAGCCTCACCAACATGGTGAAACCCCGTCTCTACTAAAAGTACAGAAATTAGCTGGGCGTGGTGGCGCACACCTGTAATCCCAGCTACTCAGAAGGCTGAGGCAGGAGAATTACTTGAACCTGGGAGGCTGAGGTTGCAGTGAGCTGAGATAGCTCCATTTCGCTCCAGCCTGGGGGACAGAGTAAGACTCTACCTCAGGAAAAAAAAAAAAGAGAGAAGAATGTGAATAAGCCTCAGAGAGGAATCACTTTCAACGTTGACTTGTAAGCCAGCTTGGTTTTAAGCATGGTTATTTCCTACAGATCACCTCTGGATTTTTTTTCAGTTTGGGAATTGTTTTTTGCCCAGTTATCTGTGAGGAACCCTACAGAATGGGAGGCAAGTTAGCCCCACCTCCTGGTTTTTCAGAGCAAAGAGGAAAAGGGAGAAAAAGCCATTATTGTTTGCTGTTTTTTCTCACCTACTTCTTGTTTAATGACACTTAATGTGTATTTTGAGTAGAAACTGGATCTTTTTTATTTCTGTTTTAGTTTTCTCTTTCTTCTAAGTTAAAATTTTTAAACGTTTTAAACTGTTTTATTTGGATTTTCTGCTTTCATTTTTTTCCACTAAAAAGTTTGAATCCTCTTTATGTAACTTATTGTCTTTGAAAATAGCCTTTTCTTTTTGTCCAAATTCTTCTTTCTATACCATTTCTAGACATCTAATTTACATAGAAATTGGTTATTTTCTGTAAGGCTTTTTTTTCATCCAGTTTCTTCCCATTCAGAGGGGAAAAAATAGATTTAGGGAGGCATGTCAGTTTCTTTCAAGCAAGTGTTGGCCCCTAGTGGATCAAAAGTGCAACACACTTTCTACTTTTGCATTCTGTGAAGAACTCTACATTTTGGGAAAACAATAAAATAGATTGCTAGTACAGAAGTTAAAAAAAAGGAAAATACACCTCCTTTTGCCAAATAGCATAAATTAATTGAAAAAATGACAATATGGCATTAATAGAATTTGTTGCCTTATAAATTTAAAACTTAGAAATGTAAAAATACATCATAAATAAAATTATAAGTCAAATAACAAACTGGAAAACACTTCTAATAAATATGACCTATAGATAGCAAAAAATTTTTTAATACATAGAGTTTTTACAAATCAACAAACTATAGAGTTTTAATATATAAAGAGTTTTGACAAATCAACAAACAATAAGCTTTCACATGGTTTCCACTTAAAAGATCAACTTACAAAAGCCAAAACATTTATATGTAGCAGCAATAATCAACTAGAAAAATTAAAAAGGAGATGCAATCTACAGAAATAAAACAATAAAATATATGGGGACTAACCGAACCAGAATATACAACATAGCTGGGGGGAAGCCTATAAATGCTAATAAAGGACACAGATGATTACATGACTATGTGATTTAAAACAGGCTGATTTAACTTTCCAAAGATGTCAGAGTTTTTCGAGTTACACTTAATTCACTAACGCAATCTCAAACTTCTAGTTTTCTTTTAGATAAACTAAATTTATTCTAAAATTTACCTGGAAGAATAAATGTCCATAAATAGGTCAACCCCTAAAAAAAAGTAAGTATGAAGACAGAACTTGTCCCGTCAGATACTGAAACATAGTACAAAGTCGGTAATAAAAAGTGTGAATTGTGAAGACCAAATTAAGTAGACCATTGAAACAGAAAAGAAAGTTTAGAAACAGATCCGTACACTGATGGGAACTTACAGATGATAAAAATAGCACCACTGATCAATGGAGAAAAGGCAGAGATTTTAAAATAGACAATGTTAGAGAAACTTATTCACATATGGAATAAAATAAAACTAGATTTCTACCTAACACCAAACAACAAAGGTGAACTTCAGACAGACTAAAAACCTAAATGTAAAAGGAAGGAAACTATAAAAATGACCAGAAGGTAACATAACAGAATATACCGGTGATCTAGGGTGGGAAAAGACTTCTTAAACAAAATTTGCAAAGCACAAATTATAAGGGAGACAATAAATGTGTTTACATCAAACTTAGAGATTCTATACAATAGAGGAATAATGGGCAAATTTAGTAGACATATGACAGAACAGGAGAAGACATTTCAAGGTCTAAAATCAATCTGCATCTAACCTAGAATAGTTCTTTCCAATGGAGCTGTCTGCAGTAATGAAAATGTTCTGAATATACACAGTCCGATATGGTAGCCAGTAACCACATGTAGCTATTCAGCACTAAATGAAAATAAGAAGTAGAATTAAATGTAATACACAGTCTGATTTGACTTCTATAAATTGAAAATGCATGTTTACAATAATACACATTAAACGAGAACTCATATAACTGAAAGAATATTCATTGAACAGACTAGGAAGCTTGCATATGTGCATCTGTGGGGCAGGGGCAGAGGAAGATGGGAATCAGGAATCGAGATAAAAGGGAATGATGCTGATAATGTCCACGAAAAGAGGAGCATCATCTAACTCAATCCTCTGTAGCTGAGGTCTAACAATAATGAAAAAAGAAAAAGGAAAACCTTAAGACTCTAATAGAAAAAGTGAACAAAGAATACAAAGAATTAACATACAAAATAGATACAGATAGGGAAAAAAACACATAAAAGTCAATGTTCAACTTATTATGCAAAGAAATAAAATGGAAAAGAAGAGTGCAATAACATTTTCACCCATCATGTAGGTTTAAAAAATTAGTAACAATATGGTTCATTTTTGGGAGAATATTGAAAGAAGCAGACATAAGAGCTGGTATTCAAATTGACAATCCCTTCCTGGAGGGCGATCTGTCAGTGTATATCAGGACATTCAAGATAAAAACAATCAAAGTTTTTACCTCTGCAATTCCTCTCCAAGGAATTAACCATAAGTAGATTACTGGATAAGAGAATGAAGATGTAAGTATGCCCACCATCAACAATAAAAGATAAATACAAGCCAAACACTCAATAACAGGTGCAGAGTTAAATCATTATGATTCATCCGTAATGAAGGAATATATGATACGACATGCTTAAAGAATATGTACTGCGCGGGAAAACGGTCATGAAATACTGATATATGAGAAAATATGCAACATTTTGTTTATATCTATTATAAAGCCAAGTTTATTTTTTGAACACGCATATACACACAGGCATTAAAAACAGTGGCAGAAAATACAGAAGATGTTAGCAGTAGTTATTGCTGGATATAACAGTAGTGTTACTGGAAGTTTTTGTTTTCTTCGCAATACATTTTTGATTCTTCCTGTAGTCACTATCAAAAAATATGTGTTTCTATTATAATTAGAAAATACACATTGATTTAGGAGGCATGGGGCATCTTGCAATAAATGGGTAATTCGAGAAAGAAGGATGTGACATTTAGTCTAAGCAAAAACACTACCTAAGGATGACGAAGTAATTACTGGCGTCAGTAGGAGCCAGAGCCTTACAAAATACATGGAAGAAAAGCAAGGTGGGCAGGACCCGTGGTCCGTGAGGACTCCCACTGCTAGAGCCAGATCCTTCTGTGAAGCTGCAAGGTACATGCACACCTAAGCCATAGATGGTCTGCGTTCTGCTCGCGTTCAGTCTCAAAAGGTCACCTCAACAAAGGATTTTTCCATGAATAGAGCTAGTGCCCTTTCCAAGAATAAAGATGTTCTATATATAACTACAATTTCTACCAAAAACAAGATTTCTAGGTAGTTCTGATTATTTCTAGGAAGCTGTGTAGCAGCATTTCAGTTACAGATACCTGAAGGTTACCTGAAGGTTTGAAAAAGTCATTATAATATTTGCAGAGTTATTGAAGATTGGCTTATAAAGATAAAACGACAATGAGATTAAGGGACTTACATCTGAGTTACGCAAGCCCAGAAATGCTTTTGCCAAAAAGGATTTACAGAATTTTACACTGCCTTACAGAAATTTTGATGTGGAAAACCTAATTTCATGCCTAATGGAGACAGATACACAGTGGAATGTGGTGGGTTCACTGTGTCTGAGACATTTCTTGACCCAAGCCTCATAGTGAGCAGAAACATCTCAGCCTAGAGAGACCAGCTGTAGGTGGTGTGTGTAGAAAAGGAATAATAATTTAACTTTAATGATAATAACTTCCAAATAATTCTTGATAGTTAATGAACTCAGTTTTTCATTTTGGAAGAGTAGCTGGGTTTATCAGCAGTGGTAGTGGGCAAAGGCCCTACCAAAAAGGATACTGGACATCATAAAGTCACTCATAGACGAGTAGGGGAGGCCCGGTGTGGTGGCTCCTCCGGTCTGTGATCCCAACATTCTGGGAGGCTGAGATGGGAAGATCACTTGAGGCCAGGAATTCGATACCAGCCTGGTCAACATAGCCCATCTCTTTTAATTTTTGATTAAAAAAAAAAAAAAGAAGAATACTGACCATCTGTTAGATGGAAAAGGGAGATTCCAGAAAGTAGAAGAGGGAATGGCAAGGAAGCCTGGAGGGCACCAGGGTGAGAATAAGTCAGCTACCCTTCCTTGTCTTGTGATAAAACTCGATCATCAAAACTTAGTAGAATAGATGAGATTTGCTTCTAGTTTTTTTGTTTTTTTTTTTTTTTTTTTTAAAGATGGGGTTTCACCATGTTGACCAGGCTGGTCTTGAACTCCTGACCTCAGGTGATCCACTCACCTCAGCCTCCCAAAGTGCTAGGATTACTGGTGTGAGCCACTGCACCCGCTTCTAGTTTTATTTAAAAAAGAAAAAGAAAAAAATCAATAGAATAGAAATTAAAGATCGGGCACAATGGCTCACACCTGTAATCCCAGCACTTTGGGAGGCTGAGGCGGGAGGATCACCTGAGGTCAGGAGTTCAAGACCGGCCTGAACAACATGGAGAAAGCCCATCTCTACTAAAAATATAAAATTAGCCGGGCATGGTGGTGCATTCCTGTAATCCCCCCTACTCAGGGATTCCTGTAATCCCCCCTAATCCCTCAAGGCAGGAGAAATCGCTTGAACCCAGGAGGCAGAGGTTGTGGTGAGCCGAGGTTGCACCATTGCACTCGAGCCTGGGTAACAAGAGTGAAACTCTGTGTCAAAAAACAAACAAACAGACAAAAAACAGAAATTAAAAATACGTATCAGTTTATTATAGACTGAGACACACAGGTTTATGAAAACCTACATATTTTATAAAATTATTACTTTTTTAGTTTATGAAAAGAAATAAAGCAGAGTAAAAATGAGCTCTATTATGACCTGGTAAGATTTTTTGAAAGCTAAATGAAACAAATATTTAGAAAGCAAATGTTTATTACCATAGGGAGATGACTGATAATGAAACAGCTCAAAAAAGCTGAAGAATGTTGCTCAAAGTTCAGAGGAAAAGACAGTGGGAACTTTAGAGCTCTGAGTCTCTCTGCTTGCAAATCTGGAGCAAAAACTCTGGAGCAAAATGGTACCCTTGGATGTCATGACTGCCCGCAAAGCTGGAGGCCCAGGACCTGCAAAGCAAGACCATGTCCCAGTGACATTTAGCTTTGCTGCGTAAGACTCACTTCATCCTTTTAATTACTCGCTCCATAACTATCTAATAAACACTTTCCATGTACCGGGCCCTTTGCAAGGTTTAACAATATCACTGTTCCCCTGTGCTCTGATGCTGTAATTTGACATAGTGTAAGAAAAGTGTTTTTAGGGTATGAAAAAAACCTTTCCCAATACCCCCTTCCATACTGGGTCTCCCTTTCAACTGAAGCAGATTTAATTGTTTTCGTGGCACTATGTTCCCATTTTTGCTGTGGTATCCTTTTATTTCATAGTAAGCTATTTGGTGCTTTGAGTCTCTCTCTCCTCTAAGCTGAGCTCCTCAAGCACAAAGACAATATTCATCCTTGTATTTGTAGACCTTAGGGGGTGTCTTGCACATCGTAAGCACTTTGTAACTATTTGGCAATATTCAGCTCTGCCTAAAGGTCTGTGGCTTCTCGAGCCTCAGTTTCCCCATGAGTGAAGTGGCTATGGCAATACCTCCTGCTTCACAGAGTCGTAATGAGAATCAAACAGGAGTCCTGTGGCAGTGGTTGGCACAGGCTGGTACTTGCGGTGACACAGGTCTTCTGAGCATTCAGCCTTTCCTCTCCAGGTAAAAGCACTTCATTTTCTTTTGGGAAATCCCCTTCTTACTACTGCTATGCCATGTGGTTTCAGTGTGCTGAAGTCTACCTGCCCTTCCCCAGCCCTGCTTTTCAGGGTTGAGAACGTGCAAAGTCAGATCAGTTACAGCTGGTGAACATTTGCTCGGGGCCTTCTGCTGAAACAATTGGGAAAAGGTTCTCTGGAGTCACTGGGTAACTTAGATATTAAGCTTTGAGGTGCATATTAGCCCACATGAACAGTCAGCTTGTAAGCACTCTAAGATTTCCTAAGATGCCATTAATTACAAGAAAGACCATTATTTTCTATACTACTAACAATAAAGAAATGTAAGAAGAAATTATATATTGCATTTCGATTTCAGACATATGAAAACATGCATTTAAAATTGACGAGATATGGTAAAATCAGCACAGATGAAAAAGAGATGAAGAGACACTGGTCTGAATGGTATCATTTGATCCCTCAAGCCCATCTGTGCCTAAATCCTTGAGTTATTCCTGAACTTTTCAGGTACAAGAGAGTGTGTTTGTTTGTTAGGGCTGCTGTAACAACCGTAAATGGATTGACTTAAACAATCAGAATTTATTGCTTCATAGTTCTGGAGGTAAGAAGTCCCAGATCAAGGTGTCTGGAGGGTTTGTTTCTCCCGAGGACTGTGTGCAAAGCGTCTGTTCAAGGCTTGTCTCCTTGGCTTGCAGGTGGCCGTCTTCTCCCTGTGCTATCTTACAGCTTCCCTCCATGTGTATCTTTGCCCAAATTTTTCCTTCTCATAAAAACATCACTCCCACCCTCCACTAACGACCTTATTTTAACTTGATTACCTCTGCAAAGACTCTGTCTGCAAATAAGGTCACATGCTGAGGTATTGGGGTTGTTAGACCACCCATAACAGAGGGAATGCACTCCTTCTTTACAAAAGCCAAGTTGAGGTGTGTTCCTGTCATTTACAACCAAGACTTCTGCTCAGTAAAATTTAATCTCCTTCCCTTGGGTAACTAAAAGTTCTTTAAAATCCCAGCAAGTTTTCAGAAATGAATGATAACATGCCTGAGCACAGTTTTAATTTAATCAGTTCTGTTCCTTCTGAGTCATTCTTGAGGGAGACCAGAGGTTCAGGATGAGTTACTGCAGGACAAGACCTGGGCTCTAATTTTGTTTCTTCCATTACAAATGAAGTTGGCCAAATCAATTACAAAAAAAGAACAGCAATTTCATTTTAAAAGAAAGTGGCATGAGATGGTAAGGCGGACATTAATCTAAGGATGAAAATGTCTCCTTTAGATGAAAGATTCTGACTCTACCACTTGTTCTGTGATATGAGGTGAGAACTGAAGGGTGCTGGAGGCCTTGTCTTCTGAAGACCAAATGGAAAAAGCATGTGAAAACTCCTGACAAACTATACATCGCTATACACGGCTCAGTTTTGGGGGCTTTTTCTCACTTCACTATTGAATCTCACAACCCAGACTCTAGACTCTATTTAAATAGGTTATCTCATTTAATCTTCACGATCTTATGAAGCTGTTCAATTAGGTCTATTGTTCCTCCCAGTTTTCAAATAAGGAAAATGAAAAATAATTTATTTATTTTCATTTTAGTCTGTTGATCAAATTATTGGGTCAATGTGCAATAGTTCACTTAGGCTAGTGCAGTCTTGGTTTAAGTCATTTCGGAGGTTACTATGCTTCAAGATCAGCCCAACCGAATAAACAGAGAACTTTTTCTAAAGTCAGCAAATTAATGGCTAATACTGTTGAAAATGTGCACTTTGAGTAAAGTGTGCTAAGGCCGGGGCCTTCGCAAAGGGCAGTGGGATAGGAGTTGGTTTTGTAGGTTTGGGGTGTGCAGTGGAAAGTTACAGAGTAAGATTAGTTACAGTAGTTGGGGAGGGGCAAGGAGTATTCATACCATAAGTTTAGTTACAATGGTGGGTGGGATAAGAGTATTATCATAATAACAGTTAAGATGGCAGGTGAGGTGAGGGGCTTGTTGGGGAAGCTCTGCATCAGGGACAATGGCGAATGCAGGTGGGGGGTGGGAGATAATTAGCTGAGGCAAGCAGGGCTTCAGACTTTCAGGCTCCAGGCTTGCATATGGAGACCTGACAAATACATTACACTGCCCAGATTTGAATTTAAGCAAGGTAGGCTAGAGATTAAGCGCTTCGCTAAGCTAGTATATAAGGGATAATGGAAGCTATCTATGGAGATATAGAGATATGTATATAGATATACAGAAGAACAATGGAAAAACTGGCCACAGATGTTTGTTAACAATACTTATTAGGTTTTAAATGATGGAATTAAAGCACGCGTTTATCCTCTGCTTCTGAAAATAGAACTGCTGGCTGAGTAAGTCCCCCGGAGGCTGGAAGATCAATAAGTGGACAGAAATTCATTACTCTTTTATTCTGAGACCAGCTGCTTCATGCAGAATCTGGCACTTACCACACAAGGACCACTCTTAGCTTTATAATCAATGTGACACCTTTGTTTAGCTGAGCCTCTTGATCTTGTATTTCCCCTCACTAAGCATTCTGTTGCTGGTTGTTTTTCTCACTGTGTAGGTGTATTGATGTCTGTTTCACCGTTCCAGGTTATATTTCACTGAGTTTTCAGAAGAAATGTCCCTTTTTGCTCTCCGATGAGTGGTTGTCCTTCACCAGCTTACCACCTTGGAACTGTTATTCTGATATCCCACTGCAAGTCACACTTTGTTATTAAAGTCAAAAGAGCAATATCCATTTCATGCCTATGACTGAGTCCCAAGTTCACCAAGAAAGTGGTTAGCATTCTCTGAACCTTTTGTATTTTTAATCTTTTTAACACAAAAGCAAAGTGTTGAAGCATGGAGATAAACGGATTCACTTGGGCCATGAAAAAGTCGTGGTAACACTGAAAATCATGAGAGGCCAGTGCTGCACCAGCCGTAAGAAGAGGAGCTTCCCCAGCCTGAACCAGTGGGCCCCAGATGAATGATTTATTAAAGATCTCATACAAGAATGAAGAGTTAGCCTGTCTGTGATTGCAGACGCCTTCTCCCACTCGTTCACCTGGAGCTCACCTGGGAGTAGTTTTGAAGGCCAAGGTCAGAAAAATGTGTCTTTGGATCCAAACAGTTAGGATTGTGCCTATTGTTTTTGTTTGTTTGTTTGTTTGTTTTAGATGGAATCTCACTCTGTCGCCCAAGGCTGGAGTGCAGTGGCGTGATCTCGGCTCACTGCAACCTCTGCTGCTCAGGATTCAAGCGATTCTCCTGCCTCAGCCTCCTGAATAGCTGGGATTACAGGCACCTGCCACCATGCCAGGCTAATTTTTGTAGTTTTTAGTAGAGACAGAGTTTCACCATGTTAGCCAGGCTGGTTTTGAACTCCTGACCTTGTGATCCACCTGCCTCAGCCTCCCAAAGTGCTAGGATTACAGGCATGAGCCACCTCGCCTGGCCGTCTATTGTCTTTTTGAGCCCACAACTCCATGACAGCCTGCTACCAGCTGCAACTATGTATTCCTCCTCCTCTCTGGATCTTTGCTATTCACTGGGTAAATTCTCCCCACTGTGTGTCATAGTGAAGAACACAGGCATTTGGAGTCAGACAGATACTAGTTTGAGTCACATTTGAATCGCATCATATAACAGCTTTAGATTTATGACACGATCACCTGCTTCTCTCTGCTTCCATTTTTTTTTCTTCTGTAAATGAGGGTAACAATAGTTATCTTCCAGAGCTATTATGAGGATTACATGAGGGATCCCATGCAAAGCATAGTAGATTAGAAATAAAAGTTGTTTCTTTTCTTTCTTTTTCCCAGATCATCAAAAGGGGATTTAGTCAATTGGTAACTTTGAAAATGTTAACATGATATCTATCTCTCCATAGATAAATGCATATACTAGCCATCCAAAGGGAAGTTAAAAGCACAGACTCTAGAGCCAAACTACACTGGGTTCCGATCCCTTTGTACTTCAGTTATCTCATTTGTAAAATGGGGACAACAAATGTGCCATCCTCATAGTATTGTTATGAGTGTTAAATAAATTAAGGATGTAAACATATGCAACCAACCTGAAAAATACTAATTGCTCCCTAAGTACCATAATTCAGGACTCTAAGAGTAAAACTTACTATTTAAATAGATAGGTAATGTCGATGCTAATGTATCAATCGCCTCCAAGAGAGCTTCGCCAAAGACCTATGCCAGTTTCCCTAAAATGTATATCTTGGGGTCAGCTATATTACTTTTTAGAAGTGTCATTCTGCATAAATGCATTTCATGGTTTTTTTTGCTGAAGGACAAAAACAGAGGCTATTTAAAATCGTTTTCCCTCTGCAGCAGGGAATGAGGGCAGCATTTATTTGTTCTGCATTCTCTGACCTAGATTATTCAAATAATACTCATCCTGATAACTTTGGTGTTGTTAAATTTCACTGTAAAACATCTTCAAAAATAGCTATATTGGCCAAAAGACTAAGCCCTAAAACCATCAGTGTCTATGTGCTATAGCTGGCCTAAAGTTAGAACCTGAACAACACTATTTTATAAAAGACAAAGTTGTGTTTTAAAATAAGTTGTAACGGCTGCCCCATTCTCCTCACAATAACTGCTGGCCTTGGCTTCTGTAAATAAAACTGC
>CAUYLG010012606.1:0-10393 GCA_963573385.1 Cacajao melanocephalus | reverse complement strand
GTCCAGTTTTATTTTTATTTTTTTGCTTAGGATTGTCTTGGATATGTGGGCTCTTTTTTGGTTCCATATGAAGTTTAAGGTGGTTTTTTCCAGTTCTGTGAAGAAGGTCAATGGTAGCTTGATGGGGATAGCACTGAATCTATATATTACTTTGGGAAGTATGGCCATTTTCAGGATATTGATTCTTCCTAACCATCAGAATGGAACGTTTTTCCATCTGTTTTTGTCCTCTCTTATTTCCTTGAGCATTGGTTTGTAGTTCTCCTTGAAGAGGTCCTTCACGTCCTTCGTTAGTTGTATTCCTAGGTATTGTATTCTCTTTGTAGCAATTGTGAATGGGAGTTAGCTCATGATTTGGCTCTCTGTGAGTCTGTTTTTGGTGTATAAGAATGCTTGTGATTTTTGCACATTGATTTTGTATCCTGAGACTGCTGAAGTTGCTTATCATCTTACGGAGATTTGGGGTTGAGATCATAAGGTCTTCTAAATATACCATCAGGTCGTCTGCAAATAGAGGCAATTTGACTTCCTCTTTCCCAGTTGAATATCCTTTATTTCTGTTTATTGCATGATTGCTCTGGCCAGGATTTCCAATACTATGTTGAATAGGAGTGGTGAGAGAAGGCACCCTTGTATTGTGCCAGTTTTCAAAAGGAATGCTTCCAGTTTTTGCCCATTCAGTATGATACTGGCTGTGGGTTTGCTGTAAATAGCTTTTATTATTTTGATATATGTTCCATCAATACCTAGTTTATTGAGAATTTTTAGCATAAATTGCTGTTGAATTTTGTCAAAGGCCTTCTCTGCATCAGTTGAGATAATCATGTGGTTTTTGTCTTTGGTTCTGTTTATGTGGTGAATTACGTTTATAGATTTGCATATGTTGAACCAGCTTTGCATCCCCAGGATGAAGCCTACTTGATCATGATGACTAAGCTTTTTGATGTGCTGTTGCAATCTGTTTGCCAGTATTTTATTAAAGATTTTCGCATCAATATTCATCATAGATATTGGCCTGAAATTTCCTTTTTTAGTTGTGTCTCTGTCAGGTTTTGGTATCAGGATACTGTTGGTCTCATAAAATGGGTTAGGGAGGATTCCCTCTTTTTGTATTGTTTGGAATTGTTTCAGATGGAGTGGTACCTGCTCCTGTTTGTATATTTGGTAGAATTTGGCTGTGAACCCATTTGGTCCTGTACTTTTTTTGGTTGGTAGGCTATTAATTGCTGCCTGTGTTTCAGACCTTATATTGGTCTATTCAGGGATTCAAATTCTTCCTGGTTTAGTCTTGGGAAGGTATAAGTGTCCAGAAATTTATCAATTTCTTCTGGATTTACTGGTTTTTGTGCATAGAGGTGTTTGTTGTAATATCTGATGGTAGTTTGTATTTCTGTGGAATAGGTGATATCCCCTTTATCATTTTTTAATTGCATCTATTTGATTATCTTCTCTTTTCTTTTCTGATAGTCTGGCTAATGGTCTATCTATTTTGTTGATCTGTTCAAAAAACCACCTCCTGGTTCATTGATTTTTTGAAGGGTTTTTTTGTGTCTCTATCTCCTTCAGTTCTGTTCTGATCTTGGTTATTTCTTGTCTTCTGCTTGCTTTTGAATATGTTTGATCTTGCTCCTCTTGTTCTTTTAATTTTGACGTTAGGATGTCACTTTTATATCTTTCCTCAATTCTCACGTGGGCATTTATTGCTATAAATTTCCCTCTAGTCATTGCTTTAAATGTGACTCAGAGAATCTGGTATGTTGTATGTCCATTCTTATTGGTTTCAAAAAACACCTTTATTTCTGCCTTCATTTTATTATTTATCCAGTAGTTATTCAGGAGCATGTTTTTCAGTTTACATGTAGTTGTGCAATTTTGAGTGAGTTTCTTAATCTTGAGTTCTAATTTGACTGCACTGGTTGTTATGACTTCTGTTCTTTTGCATTTGCTGAGGAGTGATTGACTTCCAATTATGTGGTCAATTTTAGAGTTAGTGTGATGTGGTGCTGAGACAAATGTATATTCTGTGGATTTGGGGTGGAGAGTTCTGTAGATGTCTATTAGGTCTGCTTGGTCCAGATCTGAGTTCAAGTCCTGGATATGCTTGTTAATTTTTTGTCTCATTGATCTAATATTGACAATGTGGTGTTAAAGTCTCCCACTATTATTATGTGGGACTCTAAGTCTCTTTGTAGGTCATTAAGCACTTGCTTTATGCATCTAGTTACTTCTGTATTGGGTGCATATATATTTAGGATAGTTAGCTCTTCTTGTTGCATTGATCCCTTTACCATTATGCAATGCCCTTCTTTGTCTCTTTTGATCTTTGCTCCTTTAAAGTCTGTTTTATCAGATACTAAGATTGCAACTTCTGCTTTTTTTAGCTCTCCATTTGCTTGGTAAATCTTCCTCCATCCCTTTATTTTAAGTCTATGTGTGTCTTTGCACATGAGATGGGTCTCCTGAATACAGCACACCAATGAGTCTTGACTCTTTATTCAATTTCCCAGTCTGTGTCTTTTGATTGGGGCATTTATCCCACTTACCTTTAGGGTTAATATTGTCATGTGTCAGTTTGATCCTGCCATTTTGATACTAGCAGGTGGTTTTGCCTGTTAGTTGAGGTAGTTTTTTCATTGTGTTGATGGTCTTTACCATTTGATATGTTTTTGCAGTGGCTGGTACTGTGTGTTCCTTTCCATGTGTAGTGTTTCCTTCATGATCTCTTGTAAGGCAGGCCTGATGGTGATGAAACTACTCAGAATTTGTTTGTCCTTCACTTTTTTTTTTCTCCTTCACTTATGAAACTTAGTTTGGCTGGATATGAAATTCTGGGTTGAAAATTCTTTTCTTTAATGATGTTGAATATTGGCTCCCACTCTCTTCTGGCTTTTAGAGTTTCTGCTGAGAGATCTGCTGTGAGTCTGATGGTCTTCCCTTTGTGGGTAACCCGATCTTTCTTTCTGGCTGCCCTTAGCATTTCTTCTTCATTTCCACCCTGCTGAATCTGACGATGATGTGCCTTGGGGTTGCTCTTCTTGAGGAATATCTTTGTGGTGTTCACTGTATTTCCTGAATTTGAATGTTGGCCTGCCTTGCTAGGTTGGGGAAGTTTTCCTGGATAATATCCTGAAGAGTATTTTCCAGCTTGGATTCATTCTCTTCGTCACATTCAGGTACATTGATCAAATGTAGATTTGGTCTTTTCACATAATCCCATATTCCTTTGAGGCTTTGCTCATTTATTTTCACTCTTTTTTCTCTAATCTTGCCTTTTTGTTTTATTTCATTGAGTTGATCTTCAATCTCTGATATCCTTTCTTCTGCTTGGTTGATTCAGCTGTTGAAACTTGTGTATGCTCTGTGAAGTTCTTGTGCTGGTCTCAGCTCCATCAAGTTGTTTATGTTCTTCTCTAAGCTGGTTATTCTAGTTAGCACTTTGTCTAACATTTTTTCAAGGTTCTTGGTTTCTTTGCATGGGGTTAGAACATGCTGCTTTAGCTCAGAGAAGTTTGTTATTACCCACTTTCTGAAGCCTGCTTCTGTTAATTCATCAAACTCATTCTCCATCCAGTTTTGTTCCCTTGCTGGTGACAGGTCGTGATCCCTTGGAGGAAAAGAGGTGTTCTGGTTTTTGGTGAATTCAGCATTTTTGTGCTGGTCTCTTCCCATCTTCATGGATTTATTTACCTTTGATCTTTGCATTTGGTGACTTTCCAATGGTGTCCTTTCTGTTGATGTTGAAGCTATATCTTTCTGTTTTTATTTTTTCTTCTAACAGGCCCCTTTGCTGCAGGACTGTTGGAGGTCCGCTCCAGACCCTGCTTGCCTGGGACTCACCCACAGGGGCTGCAGAACAGCAAGGATTGCTGCCTGTTCCTTCTTTTGGTAGCTTCGTCCCAAAAGGGTACCTGCCAGATGTCAGCCAGAGCTCACCTGTATGATGTGTCTCTTAGGATACACGGGGGTCAGGGAGCCACTTGAGGAGACAGTCTGTCCCTTATCAGAGCTCAAGTGCTGTTCTGGGAGCTCCACTGCTCCCTTAAGATCTACTGGGCAGGGATGTTTAAGTCTGCTGAAGTGGAACTCACAACCACCCTATTTCCCAGGTGCTCTGTCCTGGGAAGGTGGGTCTTTATTTGTAAGTCCCTGATGGGCTGCTGCATTTTTTCAGAGATGTCCTGCTAAGGAAGGAGGGAGTCTAGTCACAGTCTGCCTGTAGAGGCCTTGCTGAGCTGCTGAGGGCTCTGCCCATCTGCTGTGTAAAGTTCCTTGTGATCAAACTTTGAGCTCAAACACCTGTGCTGGCTGCGAAAATCTCAAGCCAGTGGGTTTCAGCTTGCAGGTCTTTATGGGTGTGGGACCTGCCGAGCCAGATCACTTGGCTGCCTGCCTTGAGCCCCTTTTTTTTCAGGGGAATGGGCGGTTCTGTCTTGCAGGCATTCCAGGCGCTGGCTAAAACGGCTGCCCAGTTTTGTGCTGAAAACCTGTGCAGCACCGGTGAGAATCTCTGGTCTGTGTGCTGTAAAGACAGTGGGAAAAGTGCAGTATCTGAACCAGAGTGCTAGAGCGTCTGGAAAAGTCCCTGATGGCCTCCCTTCGGTAGGTCGGGGAGTCTTCTTGTCCCTTGCACTTCCCAGGTGAGGCAATATGTCACCCTGCCTTGGTTTGTCCTCCTTGGGCTACACCCACTGTCCAACCAGTTCCATTGAGATGAACCTGGTACCTCGGTTGGAAATGCAGAGATTGGTAGCCTTCTGCATCTCTCTTGCTGGGAACTGCGCTCGGGAGCTGTTCCTATTTGGCCATCGTGGCGGAAGTCTCCCATGTATCTTTTTGTGTTGTAAAATCATTACATCGGGAGTCCCAGATTCTGAAATAAGCATCATCTAATTTGGAGAACTGTTGTGCTGCTGGTTCACAGTTCCCCTGGGGACTTTCACTGGGGACTGCAGGCTACTCTCCACCTGGGGTGTGGCCAGAGTCATACTCAGCACCTACTGATCCTCAAAGAGCAGCTGTTTGTTAGCCAAACTAGTTTTCGGTAAAGTAAGTAGCTGAGTCCATCACATCTAGCAAGTAGATACGGTACTTCTCTGTTTCCTTCAAACTGCTAGATGAGCGTTATTTTTACTTTTTAATTTATTTTCCCTTTTGAGGAAGAAGAGGTTAACTACATTCTATGGGCATTCTGGAAGACATATTTGAAAAAAATCCAAAGGCTAGTCATTAGCAGCGAGTGGTTCTGAAATTAAGGAATGTAGAATTCTGAAAATCCCAGGTTTTCCTTATTCTCCTTCAGCACTAGTTTTCCTCTATGACAACCTAATTTCATTGCAGCCAATACACAATAAAGTATTTCATAATAAAATTTTACTACCCCATGAAAATGGACTAGAAAATAATTTGTTGTATGGAATATGTGTATTAACAAACACAATATAGAAAACAAGAAAGCAGCAGGTTCATTGACTATGACACGTTAATACTGTCATATAAGTATTGTTTTCCTATAATGTCAAGCATTTAAAATGTTACAAACTTACTTTTTGTTAAGTACAAAACCTTTCTAAAACTGGCTGTTTGTAAACAAAATATGGATATTTGAAACATAAGATTTGCATAATGCCAACAGATAGGCATATCTATCTATGTCTATAGACTAAAAACAAAAAAAAAATGCAATAAGTTAAACTATGATGTATCATGTAGAATTGAAATCACACTTAGAAAAATGCAAACCAGAAAGACATCTTTTGGTATAGCACAACATGTTGCCAACCAAAGGGAAAATGCCACAAAATGAAATTATGTATGAAATCATGAATAAATAAGGCATACCGGCAAAACTGAAAAAAAAATTCTTAAAAGGCAACCTCTCACTGAATCTAACATAAAACCGGCCAGAGCTTTGTTAATAGCAGACTGTCACTACTGGTACTGTATAATTGCCAAAAGCACAACAAAATGTGTTTTACTATTTGGGGACATGAAGACAATGAAAAATAGCATATTAATATTAGAAATTGAAATTAAAATGATATTATAAAAACAAAAAAATTTACGGTATGATAGAACTAAAAGCACAGACCAATGATAATTGTACAATTAAGAAAAACAGAGCACACATTAAGGTAACCAAACAACAAAGACTATGGAGTAACAAAAATCAAAACAGAAATATCAAGTGTTTTTGAAATCAATTTGCTATCAATATGTTATTGATATGTTTGTATTTATTACAGAAGCAAATAATATTTCTACAAATAAACACTAAAAATATTATTACCTTGGTTCCCCTGTTTTGAAATATATAAAATATAGACAAAATCTAAATTAATTTCCATATGAAAACCTTGCATAAGCATTAATACGAAAGTTTAGGCAGTAAGTTCTTATTGAGTTCTAATGATCTATCATCATCATTTTAGATACTATTATGTTGGGGAAGTGGAAAGGGGAGGATTAGAAAATAAAGCAGAGCTATTCTTGATGAATTCCAAGTGCCCATTACACTAGAACCTCAAATATATGGAACAGATACATGATGTAAAATAAAAAAATAAATAAATTAAGAGTATGTCAATAACTGCAAGAGGAATTTTTAAAACTAAAAATCATATGGAATGAAATAGCCAAATGAGATGGCAAATGAACTGAGGCTTGTAGAATGAATGTAATGTAATGTGACTAAGTGGAGGGGGATAATAGAGCATTATCACTGTGAAGAATATTTTATTACAAGGGTAGTAGCAGTGAGGTGACATGTTTCAACTGACATGACTCCAACTGCCTGTGAGACCACTCCACTTGTACGATCTTCTATCAACTTTAACTAGCATGTAGAATATTGAATCCTTTTCTCTTTTAATACTATTTTCTGCCATCAGAACCATTGTTTAACTCAATTACATAGTCGTAAATTCACACATTTGTTCATTTGTACATTCATGTATTGATACATTCACATACTCACTGACTAGATATGAATATAAATACTATCCTGGGTTGAATAGTGTCCTCCCCAAATCCATGTTCATTCAGAATCTCAGATGTAACCTTATTTGAAAATAGGGTCTTTGCAGATATAACTGGTTAAACTTAGATGAGTTCATATTAGATTAATAAATATATATTAACAATAAAAATAACAACAGTGATACCTGATGGAATTTAAATTCAAGTCCTTATAAGAATAAGAGATTGCAGACACATAGAGGGAAGAAAGCCATTTGACAGTGGAGGCAGAGATTGAAGTAATGCAGCTGCACGCCAAGGAACACCAGGAATCAGAGGCATGAAAGGCTTTCTCCCTGGAACCCTCAGAGGATGCATGACCTGTCTTACATCTTGATTTTAGATTTCTGTATTTCAGAACTTTGAAAGAATAAATGTCTATTGTTTTACACCATCTAGTTTGCAGTAATTTCTTACTGCAACCTTAGGCAACTAATACAGAAATGGGTATATAGTGTTTAGTCTGTGCCAGCTACTGAGATTATAAAATTGTGTAAATCTGAGGTCATGTCCTTCAATAGCAGCAAGTCTAGTGTAGGGAAACTGGGAATCACTTTTAAATTCTTCTGTTGGGACAGACAGTTGCAACAGCACTTGAACTTTTGAACACATTATTGTTGAGTGTGCCGGACTTCAAGGTTTAGCTGTCTTCTCAAACTGAGAAATTTCTGTAGCTGGTCACATAGGCAGCTAAGTAGATCAAAGCCTGATGGAGATACCTGTATAGTTGTTCCCCCCAACTATAGGAGGGGAACTGGCTTGTTTACTGCTTATTATGTTTGTTGCTTGCTCAAAAAGTATTGGACTCTTGGCCCCCTGTATCTCAGCTGTGATGAAAACCCATCGTATGTAAATAATCCATCTGGACCACTTACATAACCCCTGTGTGAAATGGAGGCAAAGGGAACTGGAGCAAATACGCTAATGCTTATACTACTTGCTTTGTCAATAGTAATAATGACCTTAGTCTCTGACTCAGGAGTCTGTGTCTTCTGCTAATATCTATGAAAAGAAATAGGTGAAAATGTTAGCTTGTAACTATGGTAAAATATCAGAATTCTGAACAGTTTTTGAGACTTCCTTTTTATCCATTCAGGTTCTAAATTTTATTGTCTCATCATTTTCAATGTCCATAAGTACTTAGTACAACGTATATTAAGTTATACTTGGTATGACTTATATTTAGATAGTACTTAATACCAGTTATACAAAGTAGCACTTAGTACCACTTATACAAAGTAGTACTTAATATTACTCAAAATGCTGCTGTAACTACTAATTAGAATATTGATTTTTTTCTAAATTGTTTCCTAAATAGCCATATTATTCAGCCAAAAGAAAAAACTGTATAGACTTTCCCTTGCAAAACTTCCAGTGAATTATTCAAAGCCCATACTACTAGATTTTGTGAATTGCTGAAATTTGTATTTTACTGTCCATTGATAAGCACTGTGTTAATTGTTAACTAAATATGCTCACATTCACAACTTCATTTAAATGATTTCCCCTATTTAGATAGTTGCATCAAACTTTGCCTAAGTGCTTCCCTTATTTTACAGACAAATTGTGTACAGATCCTCTGAATTGTCTTCAGTTACTACTCGTTGGTGATTCTGAAGTCATTTAAAATATCTTTATAATTATACATGGCATATGCCCTTACACTATGGTTTGAATTTGTTTCCTAATTTATATATGTTGAAAACTTGATCTTCAATGCAACAGTGTTGCAAAATGAGACAGTTAGACCACAGGGCTCTGCCCTTGTAAACAGATTAATATAGTCATCACAGGAGTGGGTTGGTCATTGAGAAAGCGGGCTTGTTTTGAAAGTAAGTTTGTCCCTCTCGTGCTGTCTTGCTTTCAGTGAGTGCTCTCTCACCCTCTTGTGTTCTACTACAGAATGACACCGCAAGGAGGTCCTCACCAGATGGTGGCACCTTCATATTTGACTTTATTGCTTCCAGTGAGAAATCAATTTCTCTCATTTATAAATTACCTAGCCAGTGGAATTCTGTTAATAGCAGCATAAAACAGACCAAGACACCTTATATCCCTAAATGATCCTATGCTTTTGAGAGCTGATGGCAATAACTTATGTTTTTATTCTTAGAGTCCACCAAATGTACAAGACATAGAAACTGCTTAATAAATATATATTAACAATAAAAATAACAACAGTGATACCTGATGCAATTTTAAAAAAAACATTTCAAGTTAAACTGTTTACAACTATTTTAGAAAACTCATTTATTTGTATTATGTATTTAATAAATAGTTTTAAATACTAAACATTATATGTAACATCGTGGGTATAAAAACATTTGAAATAATTTCACAGCTTATCAGAAGGAGGAGAGATGTGCAAATTGATGTAAAAAGAACAAGGAGGAGAGAGATCCAAGATGGCTGATTAGCAGCAGCCCAGGATTGTAGCTCCCAGTGAAAGCGCAGAGAACATGTGGACACGGCAATTTCAGACGAATTTCTGTTGCCCACAAATTGGGAGCTACCCAACAGAGGAGCCACTCAGGTCGCCAGCGTGGCTCTTTTGGCCAGCGCAGCTGTATTGCCGGCGCCCCAGCACGGCACGGCACTTCTCGGTGCGGAGTATACGCGACTGGGTGCCCTTCGAGTCGGGCTCCGCTGGTCCCATCCCCATAAGAACAGCAATTGGAAGCGCTGAGGACTGAGAGTTTCACAGTAACCACAGCGGAACCCGGGAAAGCCTAGCTTTGCAGCGAAAGGGCATCTGCAGAAGGAAAACTAAGAAACAGAAAAAAACTTCATCACCAACAAGCCGGACGTCCACTCAGACCCAATCTGAAAGTCGGCAATTACAAAGATGACAGGTGGATAAATCCACAAAAATGGGAAGAAACCAGTGTAAAAAGGCTGTGAACACCCGAAATCAGAATGCCTCTCCTCCTACAGGGGATCGCAGCTCCTCATCAGCAAGAGAACAAGGCCTGAAGGAGAATGAGTGTGATGAACTGACAGAATCAGGCTTCAGAAGGTGGATAATAAGAAACTTCTGTGAGCTAAAAGAACATGTACTAACCCAATGAAAAGAAATTAAGAACCTTGAAAGAAGATTTAATGAAATGCTAATGAGAATGGACAACTTAGAGAGGAATATAAATGAATTGATGGAGCTGAAAAAAACAACACAAGAACTTGGCAAAGCATGCACAAGTTTCAACAGCCAAATTGACCAAGCAGAAGAAAGGATATCAGAGGTCGAAGATCAACTCAATGAAATAAAATGAGAAGGCGAGATTAGAGAAAAAAGGGTAACTAGGAATGAACAAAGTCTCCAAGAAATATGGGACTATGTGAAAAGACCTAATCTACGTTTGATAGGTGTACCTGAATGTGA
>CAUYLG010012605.1:0-38629 GCA_963573385.1 Cacajao melanocephalus | reverse complement strand
TCCCTTATTCCTTCCTGTCTCCATTGTTAAGCACAATTATTGGCATAAAAGAGGTTTTTAATACCCATTTTTAGACTGCATTCTAGCCTGGGCAATAGAACAAGAATCCCGTTCTCTCTCCCTCTTTCTCTTCCTCTTTTTCTCTTACATTCTTTTTCTTCTTCTTTCTTTCAGTCTTTCTTTCTTTTCTCTCTTTTTCTTTCAAAAATAAAAAAAATAAAAAAAACAGAGTCAAACACACACACACACACACCCAGAGTCAAAAAATCAATGTTCAAAAAAAGCACTGTCTCTTGACAATAAGAAACCCACTTTGCAACTAATCCCTGTTGTGAATATGAATACACTGGTTTCTCCCTCTCCAGGGAAATGAAACTTTTGTAATCCATAGTTAACTTCATACTCATGAAGCAAACATTTGAATTTTATTTGTCTTTTTGTGTGACTTTTCAATAGGAAGAAAATGGGCTCTCCATGTAAAAAAGAAAAATCCACTCCTCATGAGAACTCTGTTATTCACTGTAAATTATGAAACTGTTATGTTTATAAATAACAGCTCCTTGTGAGTTTGATTTGCGTGACTCAGCATCCCTATGTCTAATCATATTTCAAGCTTTGAGTTGGAGTTTATGAGACCATAAAGTTGAGGATGTTAAGTTTAAATGCTAACACTTGGGTCTACTGACAAACACTAAATACTCACCTACTCACCCTAGACACCCATTTGACATTGCCAGGTACTTTCTTTGAAATTTAACATGTCCCATAAAATAGTGGATCAGGACACTTTCCTGTCTCTCTCTCTCTCTTTAAATTTTTTTGAGACAAAGTCTGGCTCTATCACCCACACTGGAGTGCAGTGACAAAATCTCAGCTCACTTCAATCTTCACCTCCCGAGCTCAAGCCATCCTTCCACCTCAGCCTTCTGAGTGACTGGGACTGCAGGTGCATGCCATCATGCCTGGCTAATTTTTGTATTTTGGGAGAGTAGAGATGGGGTTTTACTATGTTATTCAGGCTGGTGTCCAACTCCTGGCCTCAAGTGATCCTCCAGCTTTGGCCTCCCAAAGTGATAGGATTTTAGGTGTGAGCCACTGCACCTGGCTTAGGATAGTGCTCTTTAATTTGTTAACAGGTGGTGTCATTTTATGGTTTACTTTGTTTTTAAGACAACTTTTTCATTTTTCTAATCCCATAGATCCTGATACTGGACATAGCCTTTCCTGTATCTTCCCTACTCTCTTTTGATGGCTTGGTGGGGGGACCATTGCTTTATTCACAATTTGCTTTTCTCTACAATTTTAAGACATTGTATTGTTTGCCATTCCATTGTACCTTATAACCCAAATATTCCTTTTATTCTTTTTTCTCTATTCTTGATAAAACAGGTGTTGTTTGAATACTTTTTTATAATTGGTTGTGTGTGTGGCATTAGAAGGAGGTTAGTAAAATTCACCTTTCCCATTTATAAACCTCACATCAGCATGTCACACATCATTAGGAACCATTAGAAATTGATGCGTTCACTATGCGAAAAACATACATACTATGGCTAATGATCATCACTGAGTTTCTTGCTTTTGTGTCCCCACTAATACTGTTCTTGTAAACCAAGCTGCTTTGGGGACATCTTGTCAAATGATTCATCAGGGAATACGGAAAGAGGGTGAGATGACTTTTACATCACTCTTTTGTTAATTGACGATTTAATCTTCTGTGCAGTTACAACCACAGACCAAATTAGTTTAGATGCTGATGATATTTTCCCGTTAATTTATGAAAATAAAGGGAGGAAAACCGGGCAGCTAGAGGGAGGAAAAATAATGGCTTATTATAGAATCTCCAAGGAGAAACTAAGAACGAATCAAAAATTTATTTTCACCTTTGTAGATTTACTTTGATGTGGTACAGCAGTTTAATTTCAGTTGTGTGGATCTGCCACTGTGTGCAAATGTAACTCAATTGTCATCAGACATACGCCAGCGAGGTATTTGATGTTTACTTTGTTCTTCCTCAAACACTGTAAAGCTAAATATGAGTTCTCACCTTTAAGTTTTTTATTTCTGTTGCAAACCAAGCGGATTTGAATAAAAATTTTTAGATGTCTTTTAATCAATGATCCAAACTTTTGGCCTGCATATTAAATATGCCACTCTACCCTATTCCATATCTATTTCTCATTTCCTTTTTTTCTACATGCATGCCTAAACCCTTTTGAGGTAAGATTTATAATGTGGTTTGTGGCAGTCTTAATTTGAAAGGATATTAATTGTTAAACCATACTATCTACTAACCATATCTTTTAAAATAACATAGAAAAATAGTTTATTAAATGACTAAATATATTCCTCATGCTTCTAAGAACGTGTTATATCAAATCCTCAAGGAAGGTCATTGGAGAGCTATTTCAGTAGTTGAATTTCCATCGCAACAGAATATACAATTGTCAAGCACTAAGATCAATGACTCTAAGTGGAGAGCTTTGAATATCCCAGTTCCTATTTCTCATAGATGGGGAAGTTCAGAAATAAAAATCTCCACCTACAAAGCATGAAGTTTCTTCCTATAAGCTTCCTGCTGAATCTTCCTACTTTTAGAAGGAAGTTAACCTGACTTTCAGGTCACAAACCTTAACATGCATGGAGAATATCAGTAGAAAAATGAAAAAGATGTGAGCCAGACTCTCCTTAAATGGTCTAAGAAGAAGGAGCACTAAATGGAACACTTGTGAGTCAGCATGGAGGGAAGAAAATTGAAGATGTATGGAAGGAATTCTACATTCTATACCCATTGAACCACATGCGAACCCTGACTGAATAAAAATGATAAATGGCAATAGGAACATCAAACTCACTGGCTCATTGGAAAAGCAGCTCTGTGGACCAGGAGACAGATTGAGGGAGATCTCTTTCAGGTACACCAAAGAGCATCATCCACTCAATTGGGAATGGTTTCTTATGCGTTCTCCCCCTCTCTTAAAAATAAGAGGGTTTGATTCAAGGGTAGGACAGTTTAGTAACCAATGTCTAGTAGCACACGTGATTTTTACTATGAGACAATAGTAAACAGTCACTATTAAAATATGCCAATTTCTTTAACGACAACAGATAGATAAATGTACCATGAGAGATCTGTATCAGGAAACAGCCTACATTGCAGAGATTGATAATTGCCATTCCGAACCATTCTGACCTTCTTTCTTGATAATGAAAACTCTGATGTTTAGCAGTCATAGAGTCAATTAGACAGAAGATCACATTTTCCAAATAGCCATGTGACTGCACATGTAAGCCTGAGTGGTATGTGGAAATGAGGGGGAAGATCCTGGGTCTACTCTGGTTGCCTCTCCAAATCAACTCTACATCCTTCTCCATTATTCTTTCCACCTTGTGACATAGAATTTTATGGAACATATTAATGGGCTCCCTTGACCTCCAACTTTCATTTGGCCTTGGCCAGGAAAGCACCAAGAGGAGACTCTGAAGAATGGAAGGGGATACAGTTTGGCTGTGTCTTCACCCAAATCTCATCTTGAATTGTAGCTCTCACAATTCCCATGTGTCATGGGAAGGACCCAGTGGAAGGTAACTGAATCATGGGGGTGGGTCTTTCCTGTGCTGTTCTCATGACAGTGAGTTAAGTCTCACAAGATCTGATGGTTTTATAATGGGGAGCTTTTCTGCACAAGTTCTCTCTTGTCTACCACCATGTAAGACATTCCTTTTGCCTTCCACCGTGATTGTGAGGCCTCCTCAGCCACATGGAACCGTGAGTCCACTAAACTTTTTTCTTTATATATTATCCAGTCTCAGATTTGTCTTTATCAGCAGTGTGAAAATGGACTAACACAGGAGGGGAGAGAATTTGGGCTATTACTAACAATAAGGCTGTTGAGTGAATTTATGATTTATTTGCAGTTCTTTTTATTCCCAGGATGTTTCTAACTAGGGATTTACTTTCAAAATAGTTTAAAGTCATTTGGAAAAATGTCTTCTCTCCATGTGCTAGGCTGTGAGTTGTTATGGTACATCCCTTCACTAAAAGCTGAGCCTCTTGAATTATCACCCTTTCCTAAGATGCAGTTCTCTGTAGATTACAGTAACTACTTCCTTTCTTTGTATCTTCAGGCCTAGTAGTGGTAATGGCTCTGTCAGTTGACAGTCCTGTTAGAAGTATTCGAACCAGAACAACTCAATCTTGAATAGGTGCTGGGTAAAATAAGTCTGAGGCCTGCTGGGATACATTCCCACTAAGTTAGGCATTCTTAGTCATAAGATGAGATAGGAGGTTGGCACAAAATACAGGTCATAAAAACCTTGCTGATAAAACAGATTGCAGTGAAGAAGCTGGCCAAAACCTATCAAAACCAAGATGGTGACTAGAGTAACCTCTGGTTGTTCTCACAGTTTATTATATGCTAATATAATTATATCAGCATGCTAAGAGACATTCCTACCAATGCCATGACTGTTTACAAATGCCATGGCAACATCAGGAAATTATCCTACATGGCCTAAAAAGGGGAAGAACGCCTCAGTTCTGGGAATTACCCACCCCTTTTCCAGAAAACTCATCAATAATCCACCCTTTGTTTAGCCTATAATCAAGAAATAACCATAAAAATGGGTAACCAGCAGCTTGGCCTATGGAATAGCCATTCTTTTATTTCTTTCCTTTTTTAATAAACTTGCTTTCACTTTACTGTATGAATTCACTTAGAATTCTTTCTTGTGCAAGATCCAGGAATCCTCTCTTGGGGTCTGGATCAGGACCCCTTTCTGGTAACCATCCTAGGTATCTGGCTATCCTTTGTTATTTTTCTCTAAACTTCTCATTCTGTTGCCAATAGTCTGACTTTTTATTAAATTCTGTTCACTTACCTCATTTGAGTATACTGTTTATTACCTGAAAGATTATTTCCTTAAGAAGGTGTAGATGTATACTTCCCCTCCTCATTCTTTCTCCTACTGGTTGGAATGCAAAGCAGTGGGTGGTGAAGCAGTAGGATTAAAGAAAGGTTGGTCTTTGATGATCATGGACTGACATATCAGCTCTTGACTATATAATCTCTAATTTTTTTTACACTTTGCTTCTGCCCTGGATTGTCCTCTTAGTGTCTACTGCTCATTTACCTCAAAATCTATTTCCTTCATATCAGACATCTCTATTTGCCCAGTGGAATTTTCCCTAGCTCTGGAGTGGTAAGTTCTTTGAGGTAAGGCTGGACCTTCCATTTGGTCCCTGACCCTGCAGGGCAAAGTGGTATTGTCTTCTCTGCTTCCACATTCACACGTGGAAGCGAAACAAAGCCTCTTTTCTATTGAATTTCCCCTTGATTTATCTAAAATAATTATCTGCTCCAGGACCATGAGCAGGGGTGGGAAAGTAAAGGAAAACGTGTCTCATAATCTGTTTCCCTGCTTCCAATTTCTTCTTCTCATAATCCATAAAGGATTATGCAACATCCCTTTTCCTTACATTGTATCTGGAATTTTCTCTACCCTATACCTTATAAGGTATCATCTGGCTCCGTAATTAAGTCAGCCAGGCCCCATCTGCTAATGGGAACACAAAGAAATTTAGAAATTCCAGTGACTCCCCTTGTGGTAGACTTAGAAAATATTCTAATTTTCCAATCAAAAGGGAATTTGCCTTTCCTCTGAAGCATTAAAACTCACTATTTTAGTTGCTGTAGAGACTTCCAGGCAACATAACTTGGGTAGGGAGATGCACCTGGAAACATTTAAAATAATATGATCCAATTGTTTTAATATCCCTGGAGACAATCAGTGTCTAGCTGGATGGGTGTTGAATTACTCTATGACAGTCAACCACCAGCCACTGTGAGCATGGCATTGCGGATACAAAGAGCTAGAACCTAGATTTACTCCCATCAGGAGCTTAAGATCTGTGTGTGGAAACAGCTGCTAAATGCCAAATGAGTGAGGCAGTAAATGTCTTAGAATAGCGCTTCCAAAAATCCAGAATTAATGTTGTTATGAATTACTTGGGGAATCTCGCTAAACTGCAGTCTCGATCAGATCTAAAGTGGGCAGATAATTTGCATTTCTAATAAACTTCCACGCGATGCTGTTGCTTTGAGAGCATGGACTCAATTTTTTGTTATTTACTTATTTTATTATCGATGCATAATAGTTGTACACATTTATGGCTTAGGTGTGATAATTTGATACACACATATAATGTGTAATGATCAAATCAGGGTATTTAGGATATCAATCACCTCAAGCATTTCATTTCTTATGTTGGGAACATTTCAGATCTCCTAGCTATTTTGAAATATACAATGAATTGTTCTAATCATAGTTACCCTGCCATGCTATCGAACACTAGAACATATTCCCTTTATCTAACTGTATGTTTGTACCCACTAACCAACCTTCCTTTGTCACCTATCTGCCCTCTGCCACACATTCTTCTAAGTCTCTGGTATCTATCATTCTACTCTCTACCTTCATGAGATAAATGTTTTTAGCTACCACATAGGAGGGAGAATACGTGATATGTCTTTCTATGCCTGGCTTATGTCACTACACACGATGACTTCCAGTTCCATCCATGTTGCTTCAAATGACAGAATTTATTTTTTATGACTGAATAGTATTTAATTATATATATATATATATCTTTATATACCACATTTCCTTTGTCCATTAATCCACTGATGAGCACTGAGGTTGGTTTCACATCTTGGCTACTGTGAATAGTACTGCAATAAACATGTGAGTGCAGGTATCCCTTTAATATACTCACTTCCTTTTCTTTGCATAAATAACCAGTAGTGGGATTGCTGGACAGTATGATTGTTCTGTTTTTAGTTTTCTGAGAAACTTTCATACTGTTTTCCTTAATGGCTGTACTAATTTACATTCCCACCAAGAGTGTATGAGTTCTCTTTTCTCCGACTGCTCACCAGCATTTAATATCATTTGCCTTTTTGATAATAGCCATTCTAACTGTGGTGACATGATACCTTATTGTGATTTGCATTTCCCTTATTATTAGTGATGCTGAGCATTTTTTTTCATATACCTGTTGGGCATTTGCATATCTTCTGTTGAGAAATATCTATTCAGATTCTTTGTCCACTTTTCAATGGGATTTTTTTTTCCTATTGAGTCTCTATTGTCTTCTGGGTATTAGTCCTTTATAGGATGAACAGTTTTCAAATATTTTCTCCCATTGTACAGATTGTCCATTCACTTGTTGTATGTTTCTTTTGCTGTGCAAAAGCCTTTTAGTTTAATATAGTCCCATTTATCTCTTATTGTTTTTGTTTTCTGTGCTTTCAAAGTCTTGGTCATAAGTTATTTGCCTAGACCAATGTCCTGAAGCAGTTTCCTAATGTTTTCTTCCAGTCATTTGATAGTTTCAAGTCTTACATTTAAGTCTTTATTCCATTTTGGGTTTTTTGGTATATGATGAAAAGGGTCTGGTTTTATTTTTTGCATATGGATATCCATGTTTCCCAGCACCATTTACTGAAGAGGGTGTTCTTTTTTTAATGTACAAAGTTGACTGTAAATATGTGCATTTATTTCTGGGTACTCTGTTCTGTTCCACTGGTCTTTTGTGCCTGTTTTTATGTGAATACCCATGCTGTTTGGTTACTATAGCTTTGTAGTAACTTTTAAAGTCAGGTAGTGTTATGCCTCCAGCTTTGTTCTTTCTGCTTAGTATTGCTTTTGTAGTTCCATGTGAATTTCATGATTTTCTTCCATTTCTGTGAATAATGTTGCTGATACTTTGATAGAGATTGCACTGAATCTGTGAACTTTTCTTTTCTAGCACTTTGAATATATCATCCCGTTCTCTCCTGGCCTGTAAGGTTTCTGCTAAGAAATTTGCTCTTATTCCAATGAGGGTTTCCTTATATAGGCTTGATGCTTTCCTCTTGATGGTTTTATAATTCTCTATTTGCCTTTGACTTTCTACAGTTTGACTATAATATGTCTTGGAGAAGACCTATTTGAGTTGAATATTAATATTTGGAGTCTTTATTTAGCATATGGAAAAGACAATAGGGGAAGACACGGTCTGAAGTAGAGTTTCTATAGGAAATACCAAGCTGAACTTTAAAATCTACATTCAGGTCATTTTGATCAAAACACAGAAAGTACTAGTCATTTTTCTTACTCAGTCTTTTCCATTAATAGATGGCAGGCAGCTGGTTATGGGGACACTTGAAGGCAGTCAGGTAGTTTTATTTTTAGCTCAGCACAGAAGGAGAATGATATAATCTGTTTCCACCAGAAAGGCTGTGCTTGGAAAGCCCAGGAGATCAGCTGTCCTGTGCTGGTAATGTTTGCTACCTGCCATACACTTAGGCAAGATGACAGAAGTCCTCAACTGCTCACAGCTTTTCCACTGATGGGAATTAGAGGGCATCTTGTTTCTGACTGGTACAACTGAAAATCAAGAAATACCTACTAGCATGAAATTTGGTTGCCAAGATTTGCTGTTTTAAAAAATGCTGGTTACTGGTTTGCTGACAAATGTGCATATCCAACATGTTCTTGCTTCTATTTCCATGCCCCTTTCTCATTTTTTCAGGAGCCTTCCCCAGCCTTGTTCTTTATGGTATTCTTTCCCCTCCCCCTAACCCCTTTTCTTTTTTTCATAGAGAAAATAAAACAATAATATAGAGAATTAGATATACTACTAGCATCAGGTGGAAGAGCTTGGTTTGAAGTCTACAGGTTTAATTTTCAGTTCAAAGTCTGCCACTTATCAGCTCTGTGACTTCAGACCTGTGCTGTGCAGTACTTTGGGATTCATGGGTTGGTTCACAGATCACCTCTGCTGCTGTATCTACTATTAACAGTACTTAGAAGAGGCCATTTTTAGCAAGTCACATCTTTCCTTTTCCCTTCCAGCCTCTGCATTAGGTCATAGTGTCATTTGGGAGATGGCAAAAGCAGCAACAATGGGCTGAAGCTTTGTACACTCTCAATCTGGTGCACAAAAGTAGGCAGAATGCACAATTGCCTACTTGATGCAATCAAGTCATCAGAGGGCTTCCCATTGTCTCTCCTGAGTGACTTGCTTTGCAAAGAACAAAGTGACTATAAGAAGACACCTTCCTGCAATGCAAATTTCTTTTCTGAGAAAGGCTAACACAGTAGCTGTAAATATTCACTGCTAGGATTAGTTTGTTAGGGAGCTAGCATTGCAGGTAATAATTCTGAGGGAATGGGACATAGTTTTGTCAGTGAATACAAGCTGGACCACCAAAAACCAGCATGAGAGCCCTAAATGCCTGTAGAAAGGTGAAAAGACAAAAGCTTGGAAGAAAACCTTGCAGAAGACAAAGTACTTCCATGAAGGAGAGAAAATATGCCTATTTCATAAATGACTAATGGAGTTACAAGGTCTTGGTACCCCATTTAAAGCCTTCCTACTATCATTTTTCTAGCCCAATACACTTTAAAGTTAAAAGAGGCAACTTTTATTTACTGCCCACCTCCTGTGTCCCTTACTTCTTGCTGCTTCTGCTAGTCATTTCTGGGTTGTCTGTCCACCGGGGGCTAGAGCGGGAACACAAAAGCTCTAGACATGAAGAGGAGAGGAAAGGATAATCAAAAGTGTCCATGGACAAAGCCGAACAAGAAGAGCAGAGGTGTCTGGGGTGGAAAATATTGAACGCAGTGGTGAAATAAACATTGATAGTGTAATAGTGAAATGTTCATGTTTGAGTCAAATAAATCTGGAATTAACAGTCATCTAATTTTAGAATTTAAATGAGCCGCCAGAGTCACTGAGGTTTAAATTCCCACCACCTCTCTCACACGTCTGACAGCTGGAACACTGTCACAATGTTCACCTTTGGATATCTCTCATAGTGAGCAAGTTCCTCCTTATGCTTCCACCGTATGAAAATATATAGGGTAATGCAATCACAGTTTAAATTTTACACCTAATGTCACATTGTAAATTTAAAAATAACTATGTCAGACGGTCACCTGCAGAGTGCTGCTCAAACACAAACGATGGGGCTTCAGTTACTAAATAAAAACTCACTTTATCTTACTTATGCTGATGTCCAGGAGTGTTATTAAGGTTTATATTTAGAAGCTTTTAAATTCAGAATGTAAAATCAAGAAAGCTCCGCATTCTTCAAAGCACTCTATCAGCTCAAACTAGTAGATATGTAGTCAACTCTACTTCTCTCAAGCAAAACTAAAAATGTATAGTAACAAAGAAGCAATACCTCGAGTACCATGTTTGAATAAATTCTGCTCTAGAGGATACTTCACAATAAATTTGTGATTAATAAATGTGTACTTTATAGGATCTGGAAAATATCTAAAATAAAACAGAATTAAATACATTCTTATTTAAGGACCTCTCAAAATTATTAAACAATAAATAATTCAGATTTCCAAAGCATTTTATCATATTATTCTCCATTTTCAGAAACTAATAACTGTGAATTCCTCATTGCACACTGATGGATGTAGGAACAAATGCTGGAATTCCCATGTTACACAAGGGAGAGAACCATAGCTAGGGACAAAGAAACCGGCTGAGTTGGCTCTTGGCTGATCAGGTGACGTCAGGAGGCCCATGTGCTATTCTGCAGGCCACACTCTACTGCCTCATTTCTCCTTGTGGATTGTGAACAGCACTTAAACCAAGCCTGCCAACTTTCCAGAACCTCATGAGACATAGTGGCCACATAGGGCTTTCTACAGCTCTGCTCTCCCAACTCTTACCTACAGAGCGGTCTAAATGGCAAACAGAGCAATGTAAAGACTGAACCAGAGTGAAAACACAAATCCACACCAAGATGCTGATATGATTGCATATCCTTCCAGAACACATCCAGAGAAAGGGCTCTAGCAGAGCTTCACATCTGGAGTGTCCTGGAGATATTTCCTTAAAATTTCTATGGAATTTTCCATGGAAACCTTAGTGCACAGGTTCAGAGTTTTCCCCTATTTGCTTATCTGCCTAATATCTCCTAAAGTCTAGGATTTCCCACACTCCAGCAAACGAAATAGCCATCACTTTCTTGACCTTTAGCTGTGAATCCTGAGGCCATCACCTACCCCTTGCTGAAGCATGTCTCCTTTACATCTTATTCTGGAAGTCCTTTGTGCTGAATTCCCCAAGCCACGAGAAGGGGAGCAGTGAGTACCAATATCACCAGCACTACAGGGAATGATCCCAGGCACCAGAACTCAATTTTGAGTTTTCATATCACCAATCATTATTAAAGGAGCAAGGACTTCACTGGGAAGAATCATTGACTTTATAAAATTATCATCACCACCAGATGACCAAAGCATTGTACCTCATTCATGAACATTACAGAAGGAACTTAATTGTATTTTTACAACATATATTGCAGTGTAGGAGATCTTCAGGTGAACAGTTCTTGATGTCAATATAAATATTTAGAAAATCAAACTGAAATAATATATATATCTCATGTGGAATTTTAATTCCATCCTACTAAAGCATTTGTAAACACTGCCCAGAGTGATTGCTTGAAACATTTCTGTCCTTGTCCAATCTGGAAGTATCTTCTTCTTCTTTTTCCCCAACTCCTCCTCCTCCTCCCTTTCCTCCTTTCTTTCCTTCTTCTCACCCTCTATCTCTTGTTTCCTCCTTCCCTTCCTTCCTTTCTTTTCTTTCATCTCTTCCTTCTTCCTCATTGCTTCTCCTCTCTTTTCTCTCCCTCCTCCTCCTCCTCAACTCCCATCCTCATCTTTTTTTAATCTCTTCCCTAAGTCTGTAAATTAAACATAAGGGTTTTTTTTCTTCAGGGAGCTTATGAATTAAAGCAGACAACACTAATACTATTGCATGTTGGTGTATTCATAGAATTAAATATGGAAAAAGGCTCTTTGAATCATTTGGGAAATAGTCTTTGAAGAAAATAAACCTTTAATTGAATTTTGAATGAAAGGTAATCAGGAAACTAAATTTGAGAGAAGTTGTACAAGCTTGTTTAAAAACAGTTTTTATTTTTATCAAGTGGGTTTACTGTATCCTGACGGAAGAAAATCTCAACTTTGGAGGGTAAAAATATCTTTCTATTACAGATGACCCATTTTGGTATAAAGAGGGAAGCCAAAGGATTAAAGTTAAGGATTTTAGTCCTAGGAATCTTGAATGTCTCTAGTAAAAACTATCTGTCTCAGAGGAAACTGTCACTGTAATATGTTTTCAAATTTGGGGGTAACCAGGAGGGAAAAGAATAGAGAAATTCTTCTTTATTATGAACCTAAAAAGAGGCTTGGCAGCGTGCCAACTGTCTCAGGATGCTACCTTCTAGGGTGGGGAAAAACTAATTACAGTCTTCCAAGCAACAAGGAATAACAGAAAATGGTGAGGAGATGAGGGTGAGAAGATCAGAACTTTGTGGACAGATGAGAGAGTTTTTAGGTCTCATGAACTCATTCATTTATCTTGAAAAACCTGAAAGGAAGGTTACTAATTGCCACTCTAGCCTGCACATGACTTTGAAGTATTTGTCAAAATTTTAGCAGATTGTTTATAAAGTCTGCTTATATGAAAGCCACCTCTTACTCCCATCCTCTGCTAAAAATGTAATGGTTCATGTGTTTATCTCTCTGTGAAAGAACTTGTCCTTTAAAATCAGTTTACTGGTTGTCTTGCAACGTTAGCTCTCCAATGGGCTCCATAAGTGTTACGATTTTGATCTAACCTCTTCTCATTGTTAGGTGAAAACAGCTGTTCTTTGTAGCATTCTATATTTTAAGTAGATGTAGAGGTTGGTTTTGACAACTAGAAATAAAGCTTTTACGAACATTTGTGATCATGTCTTTTTGTGGACATATGTCTTTTCTGTAAGGCAAAGGACTGGAATGGTTGGGTTGTTTGGCAAGTGCATGTTTTACTTTTTAAGGAACTGCTGGCTTGTTTTCCAAAGGGGCTGTATTATTTCACATTCTCAACAGTATCATATGAGAATTCCAGTTGTCTTCATCATTACCCATGCTTCCTATTATCAACCTTTTTAAAATTTTACTTATTCCACGGGTAGGTGAGTAGTGATATCTCATTGCAGTTTGGATTTTCATTTCCCTTATGACTCACGATGTTGGGCATCTTTTCATGTGGTTATCAGCCATTGCCATTCTTATATCTTCTTTTATTAAGTGTCTCTTTAAACATTTTGCTCATATTTTTATTGGGCTGTTCCTATTCTAAATGAATTTCAAGAATTCTTTACACAGCTTAGACAAATATTGCAAACATTTTCTCCACATTTTTAACTTGCTGTTTCACTTTCTTTATGACGTCTTTCAAAGAACAAAAGTCCTTAATTTTGTTAAAGTTTAACTTTACAAATTTTTTCTTTTATGATTCATGTTGTTTTTATTCTAGCCAAGAAATATTTGCCTATATCAAAGTCTTAAGTATTTTCTTTTGTGTTTTCTTCCTTTATCTCTTACTTCTAGGTCTGTGTTCCATTTCAACTTAATTACTGTTTGAAGTATAAGATAAGGCAAGATTCAGTGTTCATTTTCCCCATATAGATAGTCTCATTATTCCAATATCTTTTGTTGAAGAGACTATCTTTTCCCCTCTTAAACTGCCTTGGTGTCTCTGTCAAAAGTTAATTCATCATGAAGCATGGTTTCACTTTCTGGACTCTGTATTCTTTTCCATTGATCTGTATGTTTATCTTTTTGCCAAAACCATACTGTCTTAATTACTGTAGCCTAATAATAAATCTTATAGTCAGTTTATATAATCTTAGGATATGGTTTGGCTCTGTGTCCCTACCCAAATCTCATCTCAAATTGTAATCCCCATAATCCCCATGTGTCAAGGGCAGGACCTGGTGAAAGGTGATTGGATCATGGGGGCAGTTTTTCCCCACTGTTCTTATGATAGTGAGTGAGTTCTCAGGAGATCTGATGGTTTTATAAGAGGCTCTTCCCCCTTCACTCACACACTCTCTCTTGCCTGCTGCCATGTAAGATGTGCCTTTGCTTCTCTCTTGCTTTCCGCCATGATTGTAAGTTTCTTGAGGCCTCCTCAGCCATGCAGAACTGTGAGTCAATTAAACCTATTTCCTTTATAAATGACCCAGTCCTGGGTATGTCTTTAAAGCAGTGTGAGAATGGACTAATACATCTTCCAACTTCTTTCAGTTTTAAATTTGGCTTTGGCAATTCTAATCATTTGAATTTTCCTATACATTTAGAAATCTTTGTCAATATCTTCAAAAAATTATTGATATACTGTATGAGGGTTCTCTAGAGAAACAGAACCAATAGAATGTGTGTAGATATTAGGAAGAGATTTATTACAGGAATTGGCTCACATAATTCTGAAGGCTCAGAAATCTCATCATATGCTGCCTGAAAGCTGGAGGACCAGGAAAGATGGTGTTTTAAGTCAGTACAAGGCCACAGGTCTGAGAACCCAGGGGATGGTGAGTGCAGGAGATGAGGGGCTGGTATAAATTGCAGAATCTGAAGGCCCTAGGAACTCCAATGTCCCGGGCAAGAATAGCTCAAAAAGAGAGAAAAAAATTTTGTCCTTTCTCTGCCTTTTTGTTCTATCTGAGCCCTCAATGGATTGGCCAATGCCCATCCACATTAATAACGGTAGAACTTTACTCAGTCAACTGATTCAAATGCTAATCTCTCCCCAAAATACCTTCACAGACACCCAGAATACTGTTTTCAGCTATCAGGGTATCTTTTAACTAAGTAAATCTTGCAAATAAAATTAATCATCACAAATATTAATTGAGATTGGGATGAATTTACCGATCAGGTAGGGGAATTTGACATTTAACAATATTAAGTCTTCTAATCCATGAACATAGTATATCTTTTTATTTACTTTTATTTAATTTTTTCAGCAATGCTTTTTAATTTTCATTGCAAAGGTCTTACATGTCTTCTTCAATGTACTATAAAATATTTTGTGGTTTTCTACACTATTGTAAATAATTCTTAAAATTTAATTTTCCAGTTTTTGCTGCTAGTATATAAAACATTGGTTTCTGCATATTAACCTTATATCCTCTAACCTTGCTAAATTCACATATTAGTACTAAATATTAACTTTGTATCCTGTAAGCTTGTTAAGGTTATCAGTCCTCATTTGTTAGTTTGGTAATTGTTTCATACATTTATTTGTATTTTCTATGTGAGCAATCACACTATATACTAATAGAGATAGTTTTACTTCTCTTCTCAGATCCTTATGCCTTATGGCTTTATTGCAATGGTTAGAAACCCCAGTACAATGTTATGTAGGTGTTACTGCAATAAGCATTCTTGCTGTGTTCCCAGTTTTAGGAGAGAAGAATTTAGATTTTCTAACTAAAGTACAAATTGGCTACAGGTTTTTTGGCAAATGCCCTTTATCAGATTAGAAAATTCTCTAGTATTTCTAGTTTGGTGAGAGTATTTATAAAGAATGAATATTGCATTTTGATGAATGCTTTTTCTGCATCTATTAAAATGAACATTTTTTTTCTTACTTTTATTTTGTTGCTATGGTAGATTGATTTTTTTTCTTATCCTAGATAAATATTACCAAGTTATGATGTGTTATCCCTTTAGGTATTACATAAATTATAAATATTGATTTGCTTCTGTTTAAAAGATGTGTGTATTGGTCTATTATTATTATTATTTTAAAATGTCTGTGTCAGGTTTTGGTGCTAGAGTTCTGCTGGCCTTATAAAATAAGCTGTGAAAAGTTTCATATTCATCTATTTTCTCAAAGATTTTTGTGTGAGATTGGTATTATTTTTCCTTGAACATTTTAAGTAAAACCATATGGGCCTGGAGACTTCCTAGTCAAAAAGCTTTTTGATAATGAATTCAAGTGAGTTAACTGATGCAAGGTTATTCAGATTTTCTGTTTCATTTTGTGTTAATTTTGTAAGTAGGATTCTACAAGAAATTTGTTCTTGCTTCTTTTATGTTGTCAAATTTGTTGGCACCAAGTTTCTCCTAATAGTCTCTTCATTAAAACATTTTTTAAGTTTCTGCAGTGATAATCCTCTTCTCTCCACTCTAACCCCTGGAAACCACTGATCTTTTTATGGTCTCCATAATTTTGCCTTTTCCAGAATGCCATATAATTAGAATCATACAATATGTAGCTTATTAAGACTGGCACTTAATAATGTACATTTAAGTTTCTTTCATGTTTTTTCATGACTAGATAGCTCATTTCTTTTTAGCTCTGAATAATGTTCTATTGTCTACATATGCCACAGTCTATTTATTCATTTACCTACTGAAGGACAACTTAGTTGTCCAAGTTTTAATAATTATAAGTAAAGCCACTATAAACATGTCTGTACAGGTTTTTATGGACATAAGTTTTCAGTCGCTTTGGGAAAATAACAAGAAACACTATTGCTACACCATATAGCAAGGGTTTGTTTAGTTTTGTAAGAAATTGCCAAACTGTCCTCCAAAGTAGCGGTGCCATTTCACAGTCCCACCAGCAATAAATGACTGTTCCTCTTTCTTCACATCCTTATCAGGATTTGATGGGGTTAGTGTTCTGGATTTTGGCCATGCTAATAGGTGTGTAGCAGTATCTTGTTTTAATTTGCATTTCTGTGATGTCATGATGCAAAACATCTTTTCATATGCTTATTTTACATCTGTATATCTTCTTTGGGGAGGTATCTGTTGAGGTCCTTGGTCTATTTTTTTAATTGAGTTGTTTGTTTCTTATTGTTGAGTCTTCAAAGTTCTTTGCATATTTTGGATAATAATTCTTTATTAGATATTATTTCCCAGTTCATAATTTGTCTTCATTTTTTTGAAAGTGTCTTTTGTAGAGCGGGGATGTTTTGTTGTAATCAAGTTCAGCTTATCAATTGTTTCTTTCATAGATAGTGCCTTTGGTGTCATATGTAAAAAGCCATTGCCCACCCCAAGGTTATCTAGATTTTATTCCATGTTATCTCCTAAAGGTTTTAGAGTTTTGTGTTTTATATTTACGTCTGGGAGCCAACTGAGTTAATTTTTGTGAAGGGTGTAATGTCTATGCCTAGATTGCTCCTTTCCTTTCCTCTCCCCTCCCCTCCCCTTCCTTTTCTTCTCTCACATGACTTCTATTACAGCACCATTTGTTGAAAGAATTTTTTTCTCCATTATATTTTCTTTGCTTCTTTGTCAAAAATCAGTTGAATGCATTTACATGGGTCTATTGCTGGGCTCTCTATTCTGTTCCATTGACCTATTTGTCTTTTATTTTGCCAATACCACACTCTCTTGAATGGTGTAGCTTTATATAATAGTAAGTTTTGAAGGCAAGCAGTATTAGCTGTCTAACTCTGCTCTTCTCCTTCAATGCTGTGTTGGCTATTCTGGATTTTTTTTTCCTTTCCATGTAAACTTTACAGTTTGCTTACATGTACAAATTAATGTGCTAAGATTTTCATTAAGATTGCACTGAACCTATAGATCAAGTTGGCAAGCATTGACATCTGGACGATATCAGCCTTCCTATCCATGAACATGAAATATTTCTTCATTTATTTAGTTCTTTTTGGACTTTTTCATCAGATTTTTAAAGTTTTTTCTCATGTAGATTTTATACATATGTTCCTAGATTTATATCTAAGTATTTCATTTTGGGTGTGCTAATGTAAATATTATTGTGCTTTTAATTTCAATTTTCAGTTTTTTATTGCTGGTATGTAGAAAAGTGATTGATTTTTGTATATTAACTTTATATTCTGCAAACTTTCTATAATCATTTATTAGTTCCAAGAAAGTTTTAAATTAATTCTTGATTTTCCAACTAGATAATTGTGTTATCCATAAACACAGACAGGTTTATTTCTTCCTTCCCAATATGAATACATTTTATTTCCTTTGCTTGTCTTATTGCATCAGCTAGAACTTCTAGTATGATGTCAAAAAGGAGTGGTGAGAGGGGACATCCTTGTTTTGCTGCTGGTCTTACTGGAAAAGCTTGAAGTTTCTTATAATTAAGTATAATGTTAGCTGTATGTTTTCCTTTATAAGTGTTTTTAATCAAGTTAAGGAAGATCCCCTCTATTCCTAGTTTTCTAAGTTTTTTAAAAATCATCAGTAATAACTGTTAGATTTTGAAAAATGCTTTTTCTGCATCTATTGATATGATCACATTTTTTTTCTACTTTAGCCTATTGATACAATGGCTTACATTAACTGATTTTCAAATGTTGAACCAGCCTCATATACCTGGAATAAATCCCACTTGGTAGTGTTTTATAATTTTTAAAATGTATCCTTGGATTCTATTTGATATTTTGTTGAGGATTTTTGCAATTATGTTCATGAGAGCTATTGGTGTGTAGTTTTCTTATAATATCTTTTTCTTTTTTGTTGTTATTAGGGCAATGCCAGCCTCATAGAATGGGTTAGAAAGTATTCCCTCTTCTATCTTCTAAAAAAGATTGTAGATTGATATAATTTCTCCTTTACATGTTTGGTAGAATTTACCAGTGAATCCATTTAGACCCAGTGGTCTCTGTTTTGAAAGATTATTAATTATTGATTTAATTTCTTTAATAAATATGTCTATTCAGATAATCTATTTCTTTTTGTGTGAGTTTTTGCAGATTATGTCTATTAAGGAATTGTTGCATTTCATCTAATAGATTATCATATTTGTGGAGATAAAGTTGTTCATAATATTCTTTTATTCTCCTTTCAGTATCCATGGAATCCAAAGTGATAGTTTCTCTTTTCTTTCTCTTAATCTGTATCCTGTTTTTTTCTTAGCCTGGATGAAGGCTTATTAATTTTATTGATCTTTTCAATAAACAAGGTTTTGGTCTTGCTGGCTTTCTCTATTAATTTTCTACTTATAATTTCATTAATTTCTTTTTTGATTTTTAGCAATTCTTTTTTATGCTTACTTTGGATTTAATTTGCTTTTTTTTTTTCTAGTTTCCTAAGGTAAAAGCTTAGAGTACTGATTTTAGAACTTTCTTCTAGTATCTATATTTGATGCTGTAGCTTTCCCTCCAAGCACTATTTTCACTGCATCTCAGAAATTTTTAAAAAGTTTTGTTTTTATTTTCATTCAGCTCAAAAATTTTTAAAAATTTATCTTAAAATTTCTTCTTTGACTAATATGTTATTTATCAATGTATTATTTAATCTCCAAGTATTTGGGGGATTTTCCAGCTGTCTTTCTGGAAAGACAAAAGAAATTGGATTCTAATTTATTTCTGTTGTGGTCTGAGAGCCGACATTGTATAATTTCTATTATTAAAAATTTGTTAAAGTGTGCTTTATGGCCCAGAATATGGTCTATCTTGGCAAATGTTTCATGTAAGCTTGAGGAAAATGTGCAACTGGCTGTTGTGTGATGAAGTCTATAAATGTCAGTTATACCCAGTTTATTAACTTCCAGTTGTTGAATTCAACTATGACCTTAGTAGTACTTTACCTGAGTGATAAATTCATTTTTAATAGAGACGTGTTGAAGTCTCTAAAGATAATAGCAAATTAATCTTATTTTTCTTTGAAGTTCTATCAGTTTTTGACTCATGTATTTTCATGTTCTATTGCTGGGTGTATATTCATTAAGCATTGTTATATCATCTTGCAGAGTTAACTTCTTTATTACTATGCAATACCCCTCTTTATTTCTAGTAATTTTACGTGCTGTAAAATCTGCTGTGCCTGAAATTAATATAGCTACTGTCCCTTTCTTTTTATTAGTGTTAGCATGGTATATCTTTCTCAAAGCCCTTACATTTTTCCACATCGATCTGGTATAGTAGTATGCCAACATTGCAACAAGGTTTGAGAGAAGTGCATCTCACACATGAGTAAAAAACTCAGTCATTACACTTATGAACCACAAAAGGATTAAACCTTTTACTTTTTCTTGTATGTGTCTTATGGGCAACATACATTTAGGTCTTGTTTTCTGATCCATTCTGGCATTTTCTTCTGATTGGTGCATTTTGTTGTTGTTCCACACTCCATAGATATACTGTTCTGGTTGTTGTTGTTGTTGTTGTTAAGTCTTTTTTTTCTCTCTGCTTATCAGTTTTGGAAGTTTCTATCAAGATAACTGCAAGCTCAGAGATTCTGTCCTCCACCATGTCCCGTCTACTAAAAAGCCCAAGGCATTCTTCGTTTCTGTTACAATGTTTTTGAACTACAGCATTTATTTTCAATTCTTTCTTAAAATATCTATCTCTCTGCTCACATTGCCTATCTCTTCTTGCATGCTATCTACTTTGTCCACTGAAGCCCTTACCAGATTAATTATAGTTGTTTTAAATTCTCAGTCTGGCCAACAACAAATAGAGATTGAACGAATAAAAATGCAACAAAGAGAAGCCCAGCACCAGATGGCTTCACAGCTGAATCTTCCAACTTTTCCAAAAAATAGACCTAGAGAGGATACTTTGAAACACATTTATAAGGCCAGCATCACCTTGACATGTAAACCAAACAAAGGTATCATAAGAAAACTACAGGCCAATTTCTCTGATAAATATTGGTGCAAATATCCTCAATAAAATATTAGTAAACCAAACCCAACATATCAATCAGATTTTACATCATAACCAAGTAGGATTTATCTCTGTCATACAAGGCCAGTTTAACACTGTCAAATTAATCAATATAATATATCACATTAAGAGAATGAATGACAAAAGCCACATGATCATCTTTAATTGATGTGTAAAAAGCATTCAACAAAGATCAACATTCTTTTTTGATTAAAACTCGTAGCAGTTTAGATATAGAAGAAAAGTTTCTCAGCATGATAAAGACCATTTATGATAAACCCACAGCTAACATTATAATCAATGGGAAAAAACTAAAAGCGTTTTCACTAGGCCTGGTCCTAGACACGATGTTCACCCTCACTTTCATTCAACATAGTAATGGAAGTATTAGCAAGAGCAATCAGACAAGAAAAACAAATAAAAGGCATTCAAATAAGAAAAAAATAGTAAAATTACCTTTACTGCAAATGGCATAATCCTATATATATTAGAAACCCCAAAGATCCCCAAAAAAACTATTAGAACTAAAAAATAAATTTGGTAAAGTTGTAAGATACAAAATCAACATACAAATGAGTAACATTTTTATACATGCATAATGACCAAACCAAAAAAGAAGTCAAGAAATAGTCCCATTTATAATTGTATCAAAAAATACCTAGGAATAAGTTTAATAAAAATGGTGAAAGATATACAATGAAAACTACTGAACAATGGTAAAACAAATTGAAGAAGACACACATAAATGGAAAAATAAATAAATGGAAAAATAACTTGTGCTCATAAATTGGAAGAGTCAATATTGTTAAAAATGTCGATACTGCCCAAAGCAATATACAGATTCAACACAATCCCTATGAAATCCCAATGGCATTCTTCACAGGAATAGAAAAAATTTTTTTGATGATATGGAGCCATAAAAGACCCAGAATATCCAAAATAATTTTGAGAAATAAAAAATTTGAGGCATCACATTTCTTGATTTTAAATTATATTACAATGTTATGGTAGTCAAAACAGTATGCTACTGGCATAGAAACAAACACATAGACCAATGCGACAGAATACAGAGCCCAGAAATAAATGGAAACATGTAGTCAACTCATTTTTGACACTGGCACCAAGAAGACACAATTGAAAAAGAGTAGTCTCTTCAGTAGATGGTACTGGGGGATGAACACAGTGGCTCATGCCTATAATCTCAGCACTCAGGGAGGTAGAAGCAGGAAGACTGCTTGAAGTCAGTAGTTTGAGACCAGCCTGAGGAATAAAGTGAGAGCCTAGCTCTACAAAAAATTTAAAAATGATTTGCTGGGCATGGTGGTGTGTGCCTGTAGTCTCAGCAACTTGGGAGGCTAAGACAGGAGGATCTCTTGAGCCCAAGATTTTGTGGTTACAGTGAGTTAGGATCACACCACTGCACTCTAGCATGGGTGACAGAGTGACACCTTGTCTCAAAAAATAATACAAAAACAAATGGTGCTGGGAATACCGTATTTTCAATGCAAACAAACGGAAGTGAACCTTTCATTGTCTGACACCATACACAAAAATCACTGAAAATGGATAAAATATCTAAACATATAACCAAAAACTATAAAAGTCTCAGAAGAGAACACAGGGGAAAAGCTCCTGGAGAGTGACTTGGCAATAATTCTTTTGGATACCTCATTAAAACTCAGGCCACAAAAGCAAAACTCCATCAGTTTTGAGGTACCAGATTTGTTTGTTTCTGACCTAAGTTTTTGTAAAATACAATAAAAATCTATTTTTACATCATGTCACTATCAACTTGCTACAAACATTTGTAAATGCCTAATCTCAATTTCTAATCTCATTGTAAACAGTTCTAGAACTAATATCCACTACAGTTGCTTACTATAGAAACTGGCTTCCTAAACACATGTAGTATAGGCTTTATTTCCTCCCTGACTCACTTTTCTACTTTCCTACTGGTATTTTCTAGGATGACTTCCCAAATAAACTACTTACTCTCAAATGCTTGCTTCCAGTCTGTTTCTAGGAAAATCTAACCTGAAACACTAGAAAATCCAGTAAAAATATCAAATATAACACTAATAGGAGTGGTCAGTACTGAGTCAATAAACAAATTAGAATGTTCTCTTTTACTCAATGAAAATGAAACTCATAATCTCTAGATGTTAAACCACTGACTAGAATCTTTGAAGTTTAAAAAGAAAGAAACTAAAAACAAACGCCAGACCCATAATTTCATTCCAAAGTGAAAGGAAATCTGATCTTGGGATCCTGATTATATGCTACTACCATCCATCTGGTGAAGGGTTGCCATTTTCTTTGTGAATCATGTGATATAATGATTTCTTTTATAATATCACAGTAGGCCATCAAAACAATAACTATTTTTTCCTTTGGCTTAAATAGTGGCTTATAATTGAACATGAAATGTTTCTACATCAGTTAAAATAAACAGTCTCTTCCTTTTTGCCCTAAAATGCCCTTTCTTATCCTGGTGCTTAACTATAATCCTTCAATTTAAAAAAAAGAATGAGTCTAAGGTCCCGAATGCAAAAATATCATCTAGTTTAGCTTGGAATTTTTAAAGGAAGTGTGCCAGGATGAATTATTGGTATATTGAAAATCTTTTTTAGTAATAATGTGTATTATATAGAGAAACTCACCAAGATTTTAGCATCATGTAATAAGCATATGACTTTTGAGTTTTAATCCTGACTGCTTTGGTTTGAATTCTGATTTTACCAGTTACTAAATATGTAATGTGTAAGTTTCTGTAACAGATTAATGATTCTAAGTATTTCCTAGAGCTGTTGAAATGTTAATGAAATTATGATATATTTGAAAATATCTGGCTCAATTGAAGAGATAAAGAAATAAAAAATTATTTCAATGTTGAGTTTTACTCTGATTTCTACTGTTAAGAAGAAGCATATGGAAAAAGAAAAAAATTATATTGGGGAGTAAAGGGTAGCATTTCAGTAAAGATGAGAATGATTTAGTGCTAGTGTTGTTTGTTATTGTTCTGCCATATAAAACTTGACAGTCCCTCTTCTCTCTTCTTCTTCAACCAAAGGAACCTGCTCAGATAGAATGCGGTATATTAAGCAGGAACCTCTCTGGCTTTCTTTGATTGTGCTCCATGGAATAAAATGAAACACCAAAAAAAGAAAGAAAGAAAATCAAAATAATATCTGCTGCATATGAGGCCACAAAGACACTCAATGTAACCATATCATAAATCATCAACAAGAAATGCCAGTGATGATCTATATCTCTAGGACAGTTTGGCTCATTAAAAATATCTAATGTCACCATTATAGCAACTCTTTGGTTCCTGTTTTCCTTTGTTCAGCGGTAATCGTCCTTCTGCTGAACCATTCATCTCTCCCAGAATTGTCCCCTGACTAGGAGGTGTGTACAACTGGCTCTAAGTTATGGGTTGTCAGCCTGGAAAACTCTTCACTGCAGTACAGTAGTGTCATTAAAGTGAAGACCAACCAAAAGCATATAAGAAAAGAAATGGCTCCTAGAAAAGTTGGTTGAATAAAAAATGGATGTTGATGAATATATTTTCACTTCCTGCTGTGTTTCTTTAATAAAGAATGAATAATGAAAGAACTAGTTTCAGAGAATACTCATAAAAATATGACAACAGTGATTAAAAGGCCATGAGCATGACAATTTTAAGAGCTCAAATGTGGTATATCACAGCCTTCTGCAATCATAAATAGGTCGCAATGGAAACTTTGTGATATAGTTTAAAGTAAGTGAATTAAAATGATTGTTTTCACTTTTAACAGCTAAAATCAGTGTCCTAAAAAACAATATACAACCTACAAATATCATCACGACTTGACATATCCACTAGAACTACCCATAGCTGTGAGGTGGTACTGAAACTTTAAATGTTTTAGTCCTTCTCGAGTTGGCAGTTAAATCTCCCAATGGAGATCTGTTTATGCACAAAAGAGATTAAGAGATTTAGCTCAGAATTTGAGGCAGAAAAATAGAACAAAATGCAAAGGCTCAGCCCAAAGGAATACTATGAGTGAGTAAAAATAAAACAAGTAGCATTAATATTCTGATTTTCCTTCCTGTACTACTTATGGATCCCTTAGAAATACAGCACACAAAGAAACATTCCAATAACATGAAGGATTTGATGTCAGCTTACAAAAGGAAAAAAATTAAAAAGCAGAGAACAGGACGCATTACAAGAGGATTAGGAGCCGTAGGTGTAATAAATCTCTCTCCTGATGAGGTATGCAATCAAGGCTTTTTCTTGATTTATAACTACAAAAGCAAGATGGATTTTCTTACTCTCATTCACAGCAGTATGTGACACAAAGATAAAACCCAACTTTTCAGGGACTAGAACACATGCAGTTTAACCAAAGCATCAACTTTGTCTTCCACAGGACCAAGGCGACATCAATAGAAAGCAAAGCAATACTCTGGATCTGAAGCATTCAAGTTCTGTTTAATATTCATATGCAGCTCTTGAATTCTTGACCATTTAAGTGGTCCCATTCAAATTCTCTTTTCCTGTCTGGTTGAGTCCACTTAAGTTGATAGCCAGTGGAGTTAATCATCTCAAGTCAGTACCTGCATTCTTAAAGTGGTGTGATCCAACATGATTTAATGCTTCCTCTTGGCCTCATCTCTTCTTTCTTTAAAGGTCACTCCTGGCCTAGTAGTTGAAAGTCCAGAGAGAACCCCTTCTGTCCCTTGAGGATAGTAACAGCACTGAGCCTTGTTAACAGCAGCTTGCAATAAGTCACTCCCAGTCTGCTGTGCAATACTGGGGGACCAAATTCAATCAACCAAAAACTAGAAAGCCCTGCTTGGGTGGCAGATGCAAAAGTTAGCTCTTCAATTTTGCACATCACTAAATTCTCTTCAATACAAGTGAAGAGTAACAAATGCATTAATTTCATGCCACAAGTTTGAATTTGCTTTCTGGTGCTGACAATACAGTGGTTTCCAACACCATATAGAATCTCTTATCTTACAGGCTATAAGTTTTAGCATATCCTAGATATAGTGACATTTATGCAGAGGTAAGACTTTAGAGAGCTTCAATTCATGCAGGTAGAAAACAAAGCCCGTGCCTGAGCGTTTGCTTTTTAACTCAGTCCACCGTTATTCCTGCAGCCTCTGCTCAGTTCTCAACAGAGATCTGCAAAGCTGTTGATGCTTTTGCATGCTGTATCTGTTCTTTTACTTGCAACAGGAATTCCTTGTTAACAGTCTTGGGAACATGAAGCCAGAACCCCATAGACATTTTCTCTAGTGTCTTTTGTCACACACTGCTCTGTAATTCAGGGAGTCTGGTCATGTGCAGTACATTTAGCCAGGGCAGATGTTTCATGCCAGAATTCCCAAGGTTAAGATTTAAGAAGATTTGGTTTAGCCCCTTAACATTTATCTCCTCATATTTAGTCACCGAGTTTGGCAGAAACATCTTTTCCAAATGTTCAAAGAAAAAAAAAATGGATACAGCTAAAAGCTCAATGCTTCCAATCCTAATCATTCATTCATTTTACCTCCTGTAAACTTCTACACCCACAGTGCCAAACCAGACATTAGGATGATTAAAATAAAGACACAAATCTTTGCCATAGACAAGTGAAATAAAGGATTGACGGGATGACGATAGGGACAACAAACCATCCAACATTTTAAAAATGCCGAGACGGCAGAAGATTGTGGCCTCAAAAGATTAACAGGGAAAGACTCAGGTCTCTGAGACTAGTCAAGAGACTTATGAGAAAAGGTGAGACTGGGAGTAGGGAGGACTTTTCAGTTGGTGGTGCTCAGAGAAAAGAATGAAGTCCTGGTGACCATTATGAGTTTTGGACTTGGATAAATGTGGGTCAAGTTCTGGCTAAGCCAATATCCTAGTTGTCATTTTAAATAAATTGCTCAGCCTCCCTAAGCTTTAGTTTCTTAATCAGCAAAATGAAAATCATAATATAGATTACATAGTATTGGTATGAGAAACAGATGACGCATAAATGTTAGCCAGTGTCACATGACTGTTAGCTGAAGATACGAGAGCAGGAATGCGTGAGACCTAAACAAAAGCCATCTGTCAGCCTAGTGGGGTCAGAGGCAGCAATGCTGAGAGGTGATCTTGAAAATTTACATCGAGGCCAATTAAAAGTGAGCCTCAGATATCCAGCCAAGGAATTTATGTTGGGAGATAGGAACTCATGAGGAGTCACAATTATGTGGGTAACATGATAAAATAAATGTTTTTGAGGTCAGGCTAGAGAGATGAAAAATGGTAGCCAAACTTTTTGACACCTTACTCTGTCCCAGGCACTGTATTAAGGCTATAAGTGCTATCTCATTTAATGATGCTACAGAGGAAGATGAGAGATGGCTGAATCATTAGAAAAAGCTAAGGGGCAATGGGAGGAATGTAGCAGTAAGGGGGTGAGAAGCTTGAGAGGCATGATGGTTGTAGAGGAAGAGAGATGGAGAAATACGGTAGACCCCTGGAATGGGGAGAGATGAGAGGGAAGGGTCTCATGTAGCTGATATTCTAAGGCTAGAGAGCATGATTCCTTAATTGAGATGAAAGCAACAGAAGGCAGATGCTGTGCCTAAGAGAATCTCTTGCTGACTCTTCCCTTCTTTTTCTTTCTTGGTTTAGTTCTTCAGCCCCCTCTACTCCAGCTTTTCACTTGTTTTTTTGTATGTTGTTGGAAAGAATTCAGTTGAGACCCTTGCTTTTTTTTTTTTTTTTTTTTGACAATGTGCATGTCCCAAAGCCCACTGCTTTTTTCCATTTTTTTTTTTTTAGTCATCAGTTTCCAACACTCATCCTCCAAAGTGATATAATTGATCTTTTGATTTTTAAGTTTGCACTATATCTTCGGGTACAAGTTTTACAAAGAATATGTGAAAAAAAAAACCCAAAGGCAAAAATGCCTCAGAATTTATGTAGGATGCACTGGAAAAACCATTACACTTAGATGATTTTCAACTCCCCAGAATAAGAAGTAATTAAAAACTGATAATACAGTTTAGAAAATGAGTAAGAAAACAAAGATGTTTTTGAGCTGAGAAACACTCCAGGTTTTTCATTCCACAAGAATTCTTTTACAGAAAAGTCATAAAGTACTGAAAATAGAGGTTTCTTCCTAGATATGTGGTAAGTGGTAAGATGGGTCATAATTTTAATGAACATGTGTGTGTGTCTTTATTTTAATATTTTATGAACACCCACCAATTATCCTTGAATGTGAATGTGATCATGTGGGTTTGCCATAGCTTGAGAGTGAATAATTTCAATTATCCACTTCTGTCTGGGTATCTACAGTTGTCAAGGATCTAAATAACCCATACTAGATAAAATTAATTTCATGTTTAAAAAAAACCTCACCTGCATATTTAAAACACTTCAATTTAAAGCCATACAGAGAAAATTACAAAGTACCACTCAGTAAAATATGGGATTGAAGTATCGTAATGGAGAAAGTGGGGAGAAAAACGCCTGGGAATTCAGAGCTACAGAAGTTAAAACGATCAGTGCAAACTCATGTTGTCATGGAAACCTGATGCAATTGGGAGGCCAAGAAAGCCACCGCTTAGCTACAGCACACGGAAAGATTCAGATGCTATTCAGAACAACTGGAATTGTCTGGGCAGATGACTCTCCCAGAAATCAGTAATTGAATTAGTGATGGCTCTAAAAATTACAAATAAGAGATCTGAATAATGAAAGTAAAGAAATGAGCATTTTAGGTAATCCCAACTAGGAAAAAAACAATAAATATCTTGGCACATATAGCACTAAATGGGAAAGAAATAGGTGAAAAAAACCAAACTAAGACCAGTGGTAAAAGGATAACATGTAATTTATATACAAAAGGGAAAATGGCAAAATCAGTAAGGAATATGCTGTTATTGCAGTATTAATTACACTATAGTATGTTAATTGCTAATATATTTATCTCCCCAGAGACTATGAGCTTCTTTAAAAAAGGACTCGACATGTTTATCTTTACAATCCTTGGTCCAGTTTGAAGCATCCAACCAATATTTGGGGTGAATAGTAATAATCCTACTATTTATTTGAAAATGGACAGTGTACAGTCACAGTAACAAGTATATAGCTTATTTCATCCAGTCCTCACCATGTCACCGGTGCCATATCACCATTTCTCAGGGGAGGCAATTTGAATCTCAGAAAGGTTAGGTAATTTTTCAGTGGTCACACAGCTAGGAAAGAGCCAAATGAGGATTCAAACCCATGTTTATTGATCCCAAAGCACATGTTCTTTACAATACACTCCGATGAATAAATAAAAAGAAGACACTTAAAAAGTGAACTGGGGAAGTTAGGCTAATAGGTATAGTACTGTTATCATCATTAGGTTTAGAATCTAAAGGGAACCTAAAGACCCTGTAGGACCCTTTATTTCATGGATGAGGAGACCGAACTTCAGGGAGGCAGGGCAGTTTGGTCTCTAAGGTCTCATTTTGTGTCTTAAATGCTCCAGTTCTGCTTCCTAAGAATTGCTCCCTCAGTCAGGCTTAGATACATTCTTCTAGCTTTATGTGAAGGACTAGAAATCAAGGGTTTATGAGTGAGAAGAAAAATGAGAATACATTGAAGCCAGCCTCATGCAGTCAGGACAAAGCACAATATGGAGATCTGTGCAAACACAAGACCATATTTTACTTCTCGCAGTCTAACTTCTTATGATGGCAGCATGCTTCGTTGCTTCAATACGCTTTTAAAATCAAAGCTGATCTTTTTCTATTAAATTATCTGATTTCCTCCTATTCATTTAAATAGAATTTCTCTAGAATTAAGTGTCAAAAGTGTAGTGTGTTTTCCTGAATAAACAAAAGTAAAATGACTTTTAAAAATTTAAGGCAATCCATTTGATTCTCCAGTGAACAAAATGATGGTGCTTTTTTCCATTGCTAGAGATGTAGGGGTCCTCTAAGAAAGTGACCACTGTCCAGGCCTCCGTCATTTGTTAAGGGCTCATGAAGGTCACATGTATGAACTGATGCAGAGAGAAAAGGTGGCAGCTGATAAATCCTATCTTGGCCTCTCATTGTAACCTGCTCTCCACTGCCTTCTGCAATTTTCTCAACTAGAAAAAAACCTATTTATAGAATTCTCATGGGAAATAAAAGGTTTTTAAGAAGAAAGTCTTCCTTCAGGCTTATGGGCATCTCAAGTTAATGGATTGTTTAAGGTTCCATAACCTTGGGCTTTAGGGCATCCCATAGACCTCTGCATTGCCCATGGCTAAATCAGCAGAACCTACCAAATAACAGGATACTTACTGGGATTTTTGTGCTGATTGTTGGGGCGCTACTGTTTGTAGCACCATTATTTACTCCCTTCCTCCACCCACTATTCTCCAGGGAGCTCTAAAGTCAGTTTCTGGGGGCAGAACCAGGAAGGACCCAAAAGTTTTTCCCAAAATAATGGTACTACTATGAATAAAACTGACCTAATAGAGCTCTTTGGAAAGACAGTTTGAAAAATTTGTAAATTCCATCCATTCCTAAAAAATGATCTTGCTACCATGCATTTCACAGCACACAACACTCAGTGAAACACAGTAAAGCCCCATTATAAAACACCTTGCCACCGAAGGGGTTATGCTGCAGATGAGGCCACACAAGGCAATATTTAAAGTGACTTGGAGAATAAAGATTTTGGATGGATGGAATCAGAGAAGGAGTTGCTAAAGGTGAAATAGGGAAGCTCTCTAGGTAATTTTGAAAGCTCCAATATTTACTAAACATCAGCCATACTCCAGGTACTGCGCTACGTCTGGGCTTAGTGCCAACAAACATAACACAGTCCTCCCTGGCGGGTGCTCAGGTCTGAAAAGTAGATCTTGTTTCTCAAATGATTTTTTGATAATGAATACAATAGCATATATTAAATGACTCAGAAAGTTGATAACATAAAACTTTCCTATAACAAGTGCTGTCATGGGAATCTGCTTTTCTCCCTATTTACAACGCTACTTCAGTTTTTCAAATGGTAGAATTTTTAATATCACCTTGGATATTTAAAAAGGAATTTCTGAAGTCCCAACAAATGATTCCATTCTTAAGTTATTAGTTTAATGAGAAACATATATACAGGCATGCTTCCTAGATAAAATGGGTTCAGGTCCAGACCACTGAAATAATGTAACTATCTCACAATAAAGTGAGTCACCCAAGTTTTTTTTTTTTGGCTTCTTGGTGCATAAAAAATATTATGTTTATACCATGCTATAGTCTATTAAGTGTGCAATAGTGTTATGTCTATAAAAACTGTACACACATTCATTTTAAAATATTGCTAAAAAGTGCTAATAATCATCTAAGTCTCCAGTGAGTCATAATATTTTTGCTGTAGTGGGTCTTGCCTCTATGTTGATGATTGTTGACTGATCAGGTGGTAGTTGCTAAAGATTGGAGAGGCTGTGGAAAGTTTTAAAAATAAGAAAGCAATGAAATTTGCTGCATCAGTTGATTTGTCTTTTCATGAAAGATTTTTCTATAGCATGTAATGTTGTTTGATAGCATTTTGCCCAAAATAATTCTCTTTCAAAATTGGAGTCAAACTCCTCACACCCTGCCACTGTCTGATCAATTAAGTTTATGCAATATTCTAAATCCTTTGTTGTAATTTCAGCACTTCACAGCATCCCTACTAGGAATAGATTCTATCTCAAGAAACCACTTTCTTTGTTCATCCATAGAAAGCACCTCAGTGTGTTTGAGTTTTCTCAGGAGATTGCAGTAATTCAGGCATATTTTCAGGCTCTGCTTGTAATTCTAGTTCTTTTGTGATTTATACCATAATTTTAGGTACTTTTCCACTAAAGTCTTTAATCCCTCAAAGTCATTCATAAAGGTTGGAATCAACTTCCTCCAAACTCCTGTTAATGTTGCTGTTTTCATCTCCTTCCATGAATCACAAATGATCTTAATAGTGAATCCTTTCCAGAAGGTTTTAAATTTACATTGCCCAGATCCACTAGAGGGATCACAATCTATGGCAGCTATAGCGTCACCAGATATATTTCTTAAATAATAAGACTTGAAAGGAGGAATTACTCCTTGATCCAGGGACTGCAGAATGATGTTGTGTTAGCAGGTGTGAAAACAACATTAACCTCCTTCTGCATCTCCATCAGGGCTCTTGAGTGACCAGATCATTGACAGTGAACAGTATTTTGAGAGAAGTCTTTTTTTCTGGTCAGTAGGTCTCAACAGTGAGCTTAAAATATTCAGTAAACAATGCTAGAAACAGATGTGCTGCCATCCAGGTTTTGTTATTCCATTTATAGATCACAGGCAGAGTAGATTTAGAATAATTCTTAAGGATTCTAGAATATTGGGAATGGTAAATGAGCATTTGCTTTCAACCTAAAGTCATCAGCTGCATTAGCCCCTAACAAGAGTCAGCCACTCCTTTGAAGATTTGAAGTCACACACTGACTTCTCTTCTCTAGCTATGAAAGCCCCAGATAGCATCTTCTTCCAATAAAAAGCTGTTTTATATACATTGAAAACCTGTTGTTTAGTGCAGCCATATCCATCAGAGATCTTAGCCATATCTTCTGGATAACTTTCTGCAATTTCTATTAATACATTAGTACTTTTATGTGCACATTTATGTTAAGGAGATAGCTTCTTTCTTTAAACTTTATGAACCAACTTCTAAGCTTCCGACTTTTCTCCTGCAGCTTCCTCACCCCTATCAACCTTCTTATAATAGAATTGAAGAGAGTTGGGGAATTGCCCTAGATTAGGTTTTGCCTAGAGGAATGTTGTGGCTGGTTTAATCTTCTATCCAGACCATTAAATTTTTCTCCCTATCAGCAGTAAAGCTGTTTTGGTTTCTTATCATTTGTGTGTTCACGGGAGTAGCATTTTTAATTTCCTTTAATAACTTTTTTTTGCATTCACAGCTTGGCTAACTGTTTGGTGCAAAAGGCCTAACTTTTAACTTATTTTGGCTGTAGACATGCCTTCCTCACTAAGCTTGATCCATTCTAGCCTTTGATTAAAAGTGAGAGATGTGACCCTTTCTTTCACTTGCTTACTTATAGGCCACCGTACGGTTAATAACTGACCTATAGTTGTCTCTTAGGGAATAGAGAGGCCCAAGAAGAGGAGAGAGATGGGAGAATAGCCAGTCAGTGGAGCAGTCAGGACACACACACATTTGTTAAGTTCACCATCTTATGTGGGTGTGGTTCAAAACAATTACAATAGCAAAGGTCACTGCTTACAGATCACCAAAACAGATATAACAATAATAACGAAGTTAGAAATATTGTGAGTATTATCAAAACGCAACACAGAGAAATGAAGTGAGCATATACTGTTAGAAAAATGATGTGATAGAATTACTTGGAGCAGGGTTTCCCTAAAAGTTGTTAAAACCATATTATCTGTAAAGTGCAATAAAGTGAAGCACAATAAAATGAGGTATTCCTGTACATCTATATCTATAGCTATATCTAGAGAGACAGACAGACAGAGACAGAGAGGGAGTCAAGTGTTTCTATACACTGTATAGAGGCAACACATTTTTGAAGACTAGTTTTTTTAAGAGTTCAGATTTTATGATTAAAGAATAGAAGGTGGAAATGGGATGACTTTTTGACCTTCCCCATTTTGTGAAAGAAAGGAAGGATTATGCCAACCTCAAGAGGAAGGCTCTTCATTGCAAAAAGCCTCTTGCTTTTCTCTCTACAAGTTCAGCTTCAGCTTCCATAGAGCTTAAACCATATATGTGACAAATAGAGCTCAAGCAATTAAATAATAACTGTGTCTGAAAGCTCTACAAAGAAAAGACAGAGTGCTAGGCATCAACAAACACCAAGTCAGAATAAAACTGCTTTCACCCAAGTTATCAGAGGCATCCTGTTTTTTGTCATTCTGTCCCAGCTAAAAGAAGAGACTCTCGCTACTCTTAGAGAGAAAGCAAAATGAATGACACTCATGGTGTCCAGGCCCAGATACGGCATCTTAAGAATGAGCAAGAAAGCCACTTCATGAAGAAATTAAGCCTCCTCTTTACGGCCTCTGAAAAGGAGCTACTAATGTCCTTTCTCTTTCTGACACTTGTTCTCTTCTTGAGGGTTCATTTCAATCCTTACTGCTACTGTCATTATTTTTGTTCTTTGCCAAGAAAGTTGGATGAGTTAAAAGTCATTTTCAATTGAAGTTAAAGATTGTTCTACTCCAAGTTTTTCCTCACTTGTCTCATGTTATATTTTCTCTTTAGAAAGGTGTCAGTGGTGAACATAATAAGGAAATTATTACAAGTACTACAGTAATGCTTTTGTTTTAAATGAACATCAACTAGGTGTTCAAGTCTAGGTGGCATTTGTGAAGTATAGCAATTAGACTGTGGATATTAGAATGGTATGAGGAATTTTTTATAATAGGCTTATTGAGATATAATTTACATATCATACATTTCACTCATTTAAAGTGTACAATTCGATGGTTGTTAATATTTTCACAGCTACGCAACCATCAACACAATCAATTTTAGAACATTTTTACCATCCTCAAAAGAACTCCCCCTACTCCTTAGGGGCCACTCTGTATTTCCCTCCAAACCCCTTAGCTCTAGGCAACTACTGATCTACTTTCTTTTCTGTGAATTTACTTATTGGGGACATTTTACATAAACTCAGTCATAAAATATTTGGTGTTTTGTGACTGGGTTCTTTCACTTAGCAGAATGTTCTCAAGGTTTATCTATGTTGTAGCATGTATCAATACTGCATTTCTTCATATACTGAATTATATCTCATTGTATGCATGTATCACATGTATTATCCATTTATCAATTGACAGACATTTGGAATGTTTTCAGTTTGGGGGCTATGACGAGTAATGCTGCCATGAACATTTGTGTGTGAGATTTTTTTTGTTTTTTATTGTACTTTAGATTCTGAGGTACATGTGCAGATCATACAAGATTGCTGCATAGGTACATTCATGGCAAGGTGGTTTGTTGCCACCATCCCCCGATCACTTATACCTGACATTTCTCCCCACATTATCCCTCCCACACCCTCCCTGCCACTATCCTTCCCATAGCCCCCCAGCCACAACGAACCCCAGTGTGTGATGCTTCCTTCTGTGTGTCCAAGTGTTCTCATTGTTCAACACCCACCTATGAGTGAGAACATGTGGTGTTTGATTTTCTGTTCATGTGTCAGTTTGCTGACAATGATAGTTTCCAGGTTCATCCATTTCCCCACAAAGGACACAAACTCATAGTTTTCTATGGCTGCATAGTATTCCATAGTGTATATGTGCCACATTTTCTTTGTCCAGTCTCTCACTGATGGGCATTTGGGTTGGTTCTGGGTCTTTGTTATTGTAAACAGTGTCTTGATGAACATGGTGTGTGTGTATCTTTATAATAGAATGATTTATAGTCCTTTGGGTATATACCCAGTAATGAGATTGAGTCAAATGGAATTTCTATTTCTAGATCCTTGAGGAATCACTACACTGTCTTCCACAATGGTTGAACTAATTTACACTTGCACCAACAGTGTAAAGTGATCCTATTTCTCCACATCATCTCCAGCATCTGTTGTCTCCAGATTTTTTAATGATCGCCATTCCAACTGGCAAGAGATGGTATCTCGATGTGGTTTTGATTTGCATTTCTCTAATGACCAGTGACAATGAGCATTTTTTCGTATGTTTGTTGGTTTCATATATGTCTTCTTTTGAAAAGTGTCTGTTCATATCCTTCACCCACTTTTGGGTGGGTTTGTTTGTTTTTTTCTTGTACACCTGTTTCAGTTGTTTGTAGATTCTGGATATTAGTCCTTTGTCAGATGGGTAGATTGCAAACATTTTTTCCCATTCTGTTGGTTGCTGGTTTACTCTAATGATTGTTTCTTTTGCTGTACAGAAGCTCATTTAATTAGGTCCCATTTGTCTATTTTGGCTTTTGTTGCCATTGCTTTTGGTGTTTTAGTCATGAAGGCCTTGCCTATGCCTATGTCCTGAATGGTTTTGCCTAGGTTTTCTTCTAGGGTTTTTATGGTGTTAGTTCTTATGTTTAAGTCCTTAATCTATCTGGAGTTAATTTTAATAGAAGGTGTAAGGAAGGGGTCCAGTTTCTGCTTTCCTCACATTGCTAGCCAATTTTCCCAACACCATTTATTAAACAGGGGATCCTTTCCCCATTGCTTGTTTTTGTCAGGTTTGTCAAAGATCAGATGGTCATAGATGTATGGTGTTGCTCTACAGGCCTCTGTTCTGTTCCATTGGTCTATTTCTCTGTTTTGATACCAGTACCATGCTGTTTTGATTACTGTAGCCTTGTAGTATAGTTTGAAGTCAGGTAGCGTGATGCCTCCAGCTTTGTTCTTTTTGCTTAGGATTGTTTTGGCTATGCGGGCTCTTTTTTTGGTTCCATATGAAGTTTAAAGTGGTTTTTTCCAGTTCTGTGAAGAAGATCATTGGTAGTTTGATGGGGATAGCATTAAATCTATAAATTACGTTGGGCAGTATGGCCATTTTCACAATATTGATTCTTCCTAACCATGAGTATGGAATGTTTTTCCATCTGTTTGTGTCTTCTATTATTTCCTTGAGCAGTGGTTTGTAGTTCTCCTTGAAGAGGTCCTTTACCTCCTTTGTTAGTTGTATTCCTAGGTATTTTATTTTCTTTGTAGCAATTATGAATGAGAGTTCACTCATGATTTGGCTCTCTTTACGTCAGTTATTGGTGTATAGTAATGCTTGTGATTTTTGCACATTGATTTTGTATCCTGAGACTTTGCTGAAGTTGCTTATTAGCTTAAGGAGATTTTGGGCGGAGATGATGGGGTTTTCTAAATATACAATCATGTTGTCTGCAAATAGAGACAATTTGACTTCCTCCTTTCCTAACTGAATACCCTTTATTTCTTTTTCTTGCCTGATTGCTCTGGCTAAAACTTCCAATACTATACTGAATAAGAGTGGAGAGAGAGGGCATCCTAGTCTGGTGCCAGATTTCAAAGGGAATGCTTCCAGTTTTTGCCCATTCAGTGTGATATTGGCAGTGGGTTTGTCATAAATAGTTTTTATTATTTTGTAATAGGTTCCATTGATACCTAGTTTATTGAGAGTTTTTAGCATAAAGGGCTGTTAAATTTTGATGAAGGCCTTCTCTGTATCTACTGAGATAATCATGTGGTTTTTGTCTTTGGTTCCATTTATGTGGTGGATTACGTTTATGGACTTGCATATGTTGAACCAGCCTTGCATCCCTGGGATGAAGCCTACTTGATCATGATGGATAAGCTCTTTGATGTGCTGTTGCAATCGGTTTGCCAGTATTTTATTGAAGATTTTTGCATCTATGTTCATCATGGAGATTGGCTTGAAGTATTCTTTTTTTGTTGAGTCTCTGCTGGGTTTTGGTATCAGCATGATGTTGGTTTCATAAAATAAGTTGAGGAGGAGTCCCTCTTTCTGTGTTGTTTGGAATAGTTTCAGAATGATTGGTACCAGCTCCTCTTTGTATGTCTGAGAGAATTCGGCTGTGAACCCATCTGGACCTGGACTTTTTTTGGTTGGTAGGCTGCTAATTGCTGCCTCAACTTCAGCCCTTGTTATTGGTCTATTCAGGGTTTCAACTTCTTCCTGGTTTAGTTTTGGTAGGGTGCAAGTGTCCATGAATTTATCCATTTCTTCCAGGTTTACTGGTTTATGTGCGTAGAGTTGTTTGTAGTAATCTCTGATGGTAGTTTGTATTTCTGTGGGATTGGTGGTGATATCCCCTTTATCATATTTTATTGCATCTATTTGATTCTTCTTTTCTTTTTTTATTAATCTAGCTAGCAGTCTATTTTGTTGATTTTTTCAAAAAACCAGCTCCTGGATTTATTGATTTTTTTTGAAGGGTTTTTCATGTCTCTATCTCCTCAGTTCTGCTCTGATCTTAATTATTTCTTGTCTTCTGCTAGCTTTTGAGTTTTTTTTGATCTCACTCCTCTAGCTCTTTCAATTTTCATGATAGGGTGTCGATTTTAGATCTTTCCTTGTTTCTCATGTGGGCATTTATTGCTATAAATTTCCCTCAGACACTGCTTTAAATGTGTCCCAGAGATTCTAGTACGTTATGTCCTCATTCTCATTGGTTTCAAAGAACATGTTTATTTCTGCCTTCATTTCATTGTTTATGCAGTCAACATTCAGGAGCCAGTTGTTCAGTTTCCATGAAGTTATGTGGTTTTGAGTTAGTTTCTTAATCCTGAGGTCTAATTTGATTGCACTGTGGTCTGAGAGACTGTTATGATTTCCGTTTTTTTTGTATCCACTGAGGAGTGATTTACTTCCAATTATTTGGTCAATTTTAGAGTAAGTGTGATGTGGTGCTGAGAAGAATGTATATTCTGTGGATTTGGGGTGGAGACTTCTGTAGATGTCTATTAGGTCTGCTTGTTCCAGTTCTGCATTCAAGTCCTGTATATCCTTGTTGATTTTCTGTCTTGTTGATCTATCTAATGTTGACAGTGGAGTATTAAAGTCTCCCACTATTAATGTGTGGGAGTCTAAGTGTCTTTGTAGGCCATTAAGAACTTGCTTTATGTATCTGGGTGCTCCTGTATTGGGTGCATATAAATTTAAGATAGTTAGCTCTTGTTGTAATGATCCTTTCACCATTATGTAGTGTCCTTCTTTGTCTCTTCTGAACTTTGTTGGTTTAAAATCGATTTTATCAGAGACTAAATTTGCTTGGTAGATCTTCTTCCATCCCTTTATTTTGAGTCTATATGTGTTTCTGTGTGTGAGATGGGTCTCCTGAATACAGCACACCAATGGGTTTTGACTTTTTACCCAATTTGCCAGTCTGTGTCTTTTGATTGGGGCATTTAGCCCATTTACATTTAGGATTAATATTGATATATGTGAGTTTGATACTGCCATTTAATGCTAGCTGGCTGTTTTGCCCATTAGTTGTAGAGTCTTCATTATGGTGATGCTCTTTACTTTTTGGTATGTTTTTGGAATGGCTGATACTGGTTGTTCCTTTCTATGTGTAGTGCTTCTTTCAGAAGCTCTTGTAAAGCAGGCCTGGTGGTGATGAAATCTCTGAGTTC
>CAUYLG010012604.1:0-77197 GCA_963573385.1 Cacajao melanocephalus | reverse complement strand
TTTGCTTTAAGTTAAATTCGACCACAGGTAGCTGGTGGCCACATTTTGGACAGCACAGGTCTAGATGTCTCTTGCTGGTGCTGCTCCTCACCACTCCTACAAGGTTCCTTTCTTATTTATTTATTTATTTTATTTTTTTTTAAAGATGGAGTTTCACCGTGATGGCCAGGCTGGTCTTGAACTCCTGACCTCAGGTGATCCACCCACCTCGGCCTCCCAAAGTGCTAGGATTACAGGCGTGAGCCACTGCACCCAGCCCCAAGGTTCCTTTCTGAAGGTAGAGCCCATCCTTTTGGAAAAGGCACATGCTCCAACCCTCCTGCCACGAGCTCGGGAAGGCTCAGTAAGTGCTCACACCAACTTACTCAGGAGAAAACAGTCTTCTCTCCCACATCCCCAAGGTAGCCGGGTTCCTGCCGTCCCACTCCCCTTTCTCATAAGGAAAGCAAAACAGATCAGGGATAGGAGGTCCTGGCAGTGCCCCCAACCCAACTGCTATAGGGCCCATTACACTGAACCTCCATCCCACTGACCTGGCCCTACCTGTGCTTGAGGAACGGGGCTCCCCCACAACCCCAAATCAAAGCCAGCTCTTGAGAAAGCAGCAGAGGCTGTCTCCCACCACCAGCAAAGGAGCATTCACTGGTCTTTGTCACCAGTACTTTGCTGTCAACCCTGCCTTGACTCTGGACAGGACTTCTTCCTTTATAAAAACTGGACATCAGCCGGGCATGGTGGCTCACACCTGTAATCTCAGCACTTTGGGAGGCTGAGGTGGGCAGATCACAAGGTCAGGAGAGGTCTGGCCAACATGGTGAAACCCCATCACTACTAAAATACAAAAAATTAGCTGGGCGTGGTGGTGCGAGCCTGTAGTCCCAGCCACTCAAGAGGCTGAGGTAGGGGAATCGCTTGAACCCGGAAGGCGGAGATTGCAGTGAGCCGAGACAGAACCACTGCACTCCAGCCTGGTGACAGAGCAAGGCTCAGTCTCAAAAAAAAAAAAATTTTCTGGCACAGCCTGCTTTTGTTACTTTTTCTTTTTCTTTTTTTTTTTTTTTTTTGAGACCCTTTGAGACAGGGTCTCGCTCTGACATCCAGGCTGGAGTGCAGTGGCATAGCTCCCTGCAGCCTCGATCTCCTGGGCTCAAGTGATCCTCCCATCTTAGCCTCCCAAAGTGCTGGGATTACAGGTGTTCAAACACAGATGAATGTGCCCAACTGTTACTGTTAGTAACGTCAGAGCGCCATCGATCAACCAGTCCTTCTAGTCCCCACTGATCTGCTATGACCCCACTGTCATACCCTAAAAGGTTCTACATACACCTGGGGCTGTTTCTGGCTCTCTCTTCCATTGGTCATTCTGTCTGTCCCTAAACAAACCTCCTTATTGTAATGACTTCAATTTAACAACACACCATGCCATCTGGTAGGCCAAGACTCTCCTTCCTGTCTTCTTCAGAAGTGTCCCAGATATTCTTAGATCCCAATTCTTCCATATACATTTCAGAATCCTCTTCTCAAGTCTCAGGAAAAAAAAATCAACTGGGCTTTGATTGGAACCACAATGAATCTATAGATCCTTCCGGGGAGAAATGGCATTTCTACTCTAGCAGGTCTTCCTGCTCCTAAATGGAATAAATAATAAATATTTATTGTTTGTAAATTATCCCTTTATTAATATTATTTTTTATTTTATTTTTAAAATTGTTATTCTTCCAGTAATGGCTATAAGCAACCCTTTATTAATATTATTAAATAAAGAATCCCTTCCTAATTTATGACTTTTTTAACAACAGTTCTCATTGCCTCCCTCAAGCTTTCCATGTTGTCTGAGTAGAGCTGGAGAAAGACATCTAAAAGTCTTGGGTTTGTCAGTCCAAAGGCGACAAACATGGCCTTTGGAAAATAAATCTCTCTAGGAAGCAAAGTGGGCACAGCAGACTGTTTTGCTACCCCTCCCGTTGGCAATAGTTACAGAAACTTGATTTAAAAGACTCCCACAGGCACACAGCACATTCCAGGCTGTGAAGGAGCTAAGCTGGAAGTTTTGCAAACCCCAGTTATTCAATCCAGCCAGGGCAGAGAGTGGAATTTCCAATCAACAACAACCACAGATGAATGAAGCAGCGGTGGGGGTGGCAGGTGGCATGCCCAGAGCTGTTCTGGGAAAGAGTTTGGGGACAGGCAGGTAGGAATGGTAGAACAAATAACTGACCAAAGCATTCTGAGACAAGATGCAGAGCAATTATTTCCTCCTGGGGAAACCAGAGAAGGACTTTGAAGGATGCACAGAGTTTGACTTTATGCAACTGGACCCTCCCTGAGCACAGGAACTGGCCTAATATATCTGCTGGAAGAATGAATCTGAGAAATGCTTTATGGCTTCAGATGCCTGTAAGCCCAAAGAAGGAACTCTGTGATGATCCCCGTCTGGAACAGAGCCTTCCAAGGCTTAAGGATAAGAATGACTCATGGTTAATCAGAGAACCACAGAGACAGCCATGGGAGGGAGAGTCAAGAGTGACTCCATCCCCACCCAAAGCCCTCGTCGCCTTGCTTTTCTTTCTCCCTCGCTCTCCAGACCTCTCTCTCCCCCCCCACCTTCCATGTGTCTGAACCAAGAGAGTCAAGAGCCTGCCTCTCAGGGCTGTGTCCCCAGTGTTCACGGGCGATGGTGTCTGGTGATTCTGTTCCCAGATCTCCGCCCTGGTGGACCTCCAGCCAGCCCCCAGACCCAGCTGACTCAGTAGCCAGAGGTCAATCAGAGCAGAAGACAGTGCTCCCAGATACACCCTGGACATCTGGCCCTGGCGGTGAGACAGGAAGCCCCCAGCTCAGGCCACGGCAGGCAGCATCCTCCACCTGGGGTTGGCGCTCCAGCTGAGGGGGCAGGAATGGGAATGGAGACTGGGGTTCTGGGTATAGGCTCAGGGAGCCCCGGGATGGAGAGCTGGGTGGGGTGGGAGTGGGGCTTGCTTCCTGCCAGGGCAACCACACCAGGGTATATTCCTATGTCAAAGTGCTGCTGGTCACCCCTCCTCCTCCTTCCTCTGGCCAGGACTGTGTTCCTCTGCAGCCTACAGCACCCAATCAGCTAAGCCTCCACCACTCATAACTGTAGGCTGCCGCTAGCAGGAGTGAGTAAAATGACCAGGACTTCCTTCTCTCGGACCCTTTGAAAGGAGACAGGGGCTCACAGAGGTGACAGAAGGCCTTTGTCCTATACAACAGCCTCCAGTCCAAGGTCCTTGCACCCTTTCGGAGCCCACCCTGTCTGGAAACTGGTCCGTGCATCCCCCATTCCTCCACTGGCCTGGGGTCTTTCCCAGAGACTGCCTGAGGGTTACCCTCGTGGGGCCCAAAGTGAGGGCAGGAGGAGTTCCAGGGATGGGGTCTGGGGCGACCTGTGGTCTCACTCTCCTGACCCCTCTGGGCCGCTGAGGGGAGAAGCCACCAAGAGGGAGAGCCATCTGAAAAGGAGCAGGCAGTGGGGACGCCAGGCAGAGACGAACGAAACTCCAACAGCAGGAGCCAAGGATGTGAGGCTCAGCCAGGACTGCTGGCTCCAGGAGACACCTGGCTGAGTCAGGTGTATATAAACTATCTCTATGCAACTTGGACAATGTTAAGGCTTATTATTAAGTGTTTCATGTTTCTTGTTTTTAATGCTAGATGTAGTTTTCCACGTAAAAAAGAGAAATGCGTCAAATCGCTTTTTATATATGTGGCCCTTGGTTTATTCTTTCCCCCTTTGCACAGAATCTCACATCTGAACTGCACCCTTTGCCCCTGATAGAAGGCAGAGGAGGCAGTCAGATCTCAAGTGTCAGGCACGCACAGGGCCTTAAGTAAGATGAAGTGCCCCAGCCCAAGGGCTCATGTCCCCAAAGAGGACAAAGGGGAAAGGAAGGAGCACTGGGCTGCCAATCTCAGCTTTGCCACCAACTCTGTGACCTTGGACAAGTCCCTTACCCTTTCTGAGCCTCAGTTTCCCAGTTGGCATGACACTGCGAGGGTGCCTCCACTGCTCCAAGAGCGCACGGAAACTCGTCTCACATCCTGGCACATCAGCAGACTGCAGGCGGCCTGTCTCCTCCTCTTGCCCCATCTCCTCCTCTCACCCCACACACTTTTTGTGGGGATCGCTCCAGCGTAAAGCCATTTTGACTGTGCCTCCGCCATAATGTGAGCTTGAGCCCAGACACATTTCCCCCTTTCCTGGAGGCAGTCGAGCTATGAGGAAGCAGGAACTAAAAATGGATGATTCTGTTGAAGTTATTTTAGACTCCCTGACACCGACACAATGGCTTGGTGATGGCTGTGGGGTCTTACTAGACATTGTGTATTATCTTAAATCCTGTTCTGGGCTAGTTTTATGACTCAATTTACTGAGCACTGCCTAGGCCCTGTGGCCATGCATGTGACTCTTGGAGATTGTTGCCTTTGAGGATTTGTGATTCTTTCCGATCCTTAAGGAATATCCCCTTTCCAAATGTAAACCCTTGCTCAATAGATAAGAAAATCACCTTCCTGTTTTGTGATTCTCATGTTCACTTTTATGGCCTCTGATTAAGTACTCTTTTTGTTTACTGGTATTTTTTCTTCTACCCCAGACCTTCTGTGTTGTAACTTTTTGTTCCCCTTTATTGTATAGAATCAACAATGTGGGTTGACGTCAGCTGCTAAAAGCTGAATGTATAAATTGGGACCCTATGCACAAATAAAATTGCTGTCTAGGCACTGCCTATTCAGTCCTCCAGACCCTATCTGTCTGTCTATCTTTATTTCTTGCGCACTCTCTCTTCCGGGTATTGGGACCCTCTTGCTGGCCAAGAGTCCCCGGCAGACGTGCCAATCCCGACACTCCACCTTTCTCTTACTCCTTCCGCTATCATTTCCATGAAAATTCCAAGAAGGGCAGTGTATCAATCAGTTATTGCTACACTGATTCTCAACAACATATCACGCCAAAACTCAGTGGCTTTAAGCAACATTTATTCTCACAAATTGTGTGAGAGTTGAATGATCTAAATTGGGATCTGCTGGATGGTTCTACAATACTACTATAGTTAGGATGACTCAGGAATCTGAAACTGAAGGGAAGTTAGCTGGGTTCAGCTGGGAATGTCTCTGTTCCATAAGTTTCCCGTCTTTCTCCTGAGACAAGCAGGCTAACCCAGCTGCCTCTTTTTACAGCAAGGAAATAAGAGGGCAAGCAGAAAAATGCAAGGCTGGCCCACCCATCAATTCCGCTTCATTTTATTGACGAAAAAGGTCATATGACCAAACTCAGAACCAAGGAGTGAAGAAATATACTTCCACTTGGGTAGAAACTTCGAATCACATAGCAAAATAGGTGGATACAGGACGAAGTGAAGAGTCAAGCCATTAATGCAATCTCCTACAGTCATACATGAGGACAGCTCAGGTTACATTTACAGGAAGATACAAATGTTACCTCCCTATTTGAGGAAGCTTTTCCTATTTCATCCATATTACAGCAAGACCACAGCCACATGCTTTCCATTACTTTGTGAAATAATTTTTGTCTTTATGTGTATTGAGAAACTTTAGGGAAGAGAAATTAATGGGTCATGCAAGGACTTCAATGTTCATGGATCTCTTAATCTAATAGCAAAAATATATAATCATTTCTTACTGAAATTGTTAACATTGAAAAAGTACTCTCCTAAGCGTGAAATGGGAGCTTTTTCCCTTTAATATGATTGATCCAGTTGAAATCATTTGCACATCATTGGGCCAATAAGTCACTAGGAAAATGCCATGAACTTATTGGCTTGAAATGGCTCACCTTTTCCAGAACTGAGAATGAGATGTGTACCTGGTCAAAGCAGGGTGACAAAGAAGGAAGAAATTAAGAATGTTGGAATAGAAAACAAGAATGTCTATTATCAGAAGGAAGGTTTTTATAAATTTAGTTAGAGAGAAAAGGGGGAGATATTAGAATGAGAATATGCTTAGAAAAAAGTTTGGAAGGCAGTGTTTCAAAATGTTTTCAGTGGTTATTGGGGAAAAGAATGGGATGGTAGTGGATGCATGAAAGTAGGAAACTTCCAATTATTTATTTTGTCTTCTTTTTTGTTGAGGGGGGAGCGCACACACACACACACACACACATATATATATGTATATATGCACACATACATATATGTGTACATATATATACACACATATATGTACATATATATATATATATGTCTTAGAAATGGCTCACCTTTTCCAGCACTAAGAATGAGATGGGTCCCTGGTGAAAATAGGGGTAACAAAGAAGGAAGAAATTAAGAATGTTGGAAAAGAAAAGAACGTCTATTATCAGAAGGAGGGTTTTTCTAATTTGAGAGAAAAAGAGAGAATATATACATATATGTATATATTATACAAAATAAAGGTATAAAGTATTAATATAACTCTTACTTAGAATTAACATTCTCATTTTTTTCAATAAAATCTATGCTATAATAACCTTGATAGCAAGATTTTCTATTCTAGAGTCATAATCTGATTTCTCCCTTGTGATATGGGTAGCACAACAGTATATTTCAAGATTTTTTTATCCTTCTATATTTTAAGTAATTAATAATTCCATCACAGGTTATCAAGCACTTCTTATTATACAAATTGCAGTGACAAATCCTTTGGAACAAGATGATACAACATGTTCCTACAAGTCACATCTCTGCTTCTGCACTTTATCTGCTAAACCAGCTTAGTGAAAAATCACGTAATGCTGGCAAATGGATTCATATAAATTTATGTTTTCCTTTATTTGTGCTTGACAGCATTCTTTTCCAATGCCCTCGATGACTATTGCCAAATACACTCCACCTTTTATTTGAAGTCCTCCATTGAACCTCAGCCTTTCTCACTCTCAGAAAATAATTTTGCCTACACTTTGAAAAAAATGTGGGCCATAACTCATGTTTCCGAATATTTCTGCTCTATTTCCTATCTCCATCTGCAAACTCCAAAACTGGATAAATTCCTGCCTGCTATACCCTAGTCTAAGAATAAGCTAACCCGTCATCTGTAGAAGACCAAAGCAACCATTCTTTCCCTTAACTCATCCATCTCTCTTCCTCCAGAACCTTGCTTCATCAGTCATTTGAGCTCTCTTGTTTCTTTGCTCCTACTATTCTGTTTATTGGCTTTTTACCTTCAAGGTTTTCCATTTCATCCAGATCTAAACTTCAGAATCATGTCTGCTAGATTGAACTTCCATGAAGAAGTGTGCTATATTTATTTGTTCAAGGCTAGATCCCCAACAGTTAAAGAAGTACACACTGGTAGTATCTAATATTTGATCAATAAATATATGTATATATTGATTCAATGATTAAATATCCAACTGCCTTTTGGATTTGTCACTTAGATGGACCACAGATATCTCAAAACTGAGCTCTTCATCTACCCAACTGGCAGCTTTTCAAAGTCGCCATTTTCCAGGTATGGTAGGGAAGTTTCCAAAATTCAGTAGATTTAAGGGACTCTGAAAAGAAGGACAACCTGTGTGAACTGAGGTTACCCACTTCCCACTCGTTCTGCACTGGCACTGCTTCATATCCAAGAACAGCAGCACAGGCTTAAGTGGGAGTCCCAAGAAAGACAGCCTACATTTCTGCCAGCAAGCTTGAATGGGAGAAGAATGCAAAATTTGAATGACCAGTTAGAGAAAATAAAGTAATATTTCTTATACATCTGACTAATGGACTGTGATATAAAGATGCATATACACTCAACGAAAGAGACACAGAGATGAAAGAGCAAGTCAATTTTGCTGAAAGATTGAGGATAGCTTTGTAAAGGCTTTGTAAAACTTTGTAAAGTTTTGAATAGGACCTTGCAATATGAGCCAGTTTAGAAAATAATGACTTAGCTTGTTATTCTGTTTCAGTGCCAGCTAGGTGTACTGCAATTCAGTCCTGGCACACACCACCCAGAGTTAGGTACACTCTTACAAGTTAAAGGAAATAATATCCAACAAGACTATTTTTACTTTAGAAACTCTCCTCTTCCTTTGAGGGTCCCCGGGTTACCCATACTTCTTCTGCATTAGTCAGTGTTTTGTAGAGAAGTAGAACCCATAGTGTGTGTGTAGCAGGGAAGAGACAGATATTTATTTTAACAAACTGGCACACATGGTTGTGAGGGCTGGCAAGTCTGAGATCTGTAGAGCAAGTTGGCCAGCTGGAAATTCAGGTAAGAGCTAATGTTGCAGTCTGGAGTCCCGATTCTGCAGTGCATGCCAGGCAAGCTGGAAACTCTGGCAGGATTTCTATCTTGCAGTCTTAAATTTATTGCCATCTGGTAAGAAGTACAGGTTCCTACAAACCCCTCAGTTTCAATAATTTCCTAGAACAACTCATGGAATTCGGGAAAATGCTATACTTAAAATTATGGTTTTATTTGAAGAATACAAAACAGGAAGATCAAACCAATAAAGAGACACATAAGTGAAGTTTAAGAAGAAATACATAGTGCTCTCCCCTCATGGAATCAAGGCATGTCACACTCCCAGCACATCAATGTGTTCACCAACCAGGAAGTGATCCTTAGCCTCAATGTTCGTAATTTTTATTACAGTTGTATTACATAGTTACAACTGATTAAACGGTTGTCTACATGACTGAACTCAATCTTCAACACCCCTCCTCTCCCCAGAGGTTGGCTGGCCCAGGGCTGTAACCTTCTAATAACATGGTTGGCCTTCCTGGTGACCTGCCCACATTCTAAACCTATCTAGGTGCTCACCCTGAGTCATCTCATTTGTGTGAAAAAGACACTCTTATCACTCAGGAAATAAGAGAGTTTTAGAAGATCTGCACCAGGAACTCAGGACGAAGACTAGAGAGTTTGTTTATCACATCGTTTTCATATAGCTGAAGCAAGGGAATGTGAAGAATATCATGCAAAATATGTCTAGAAATAAAGATCAGGGAAAATTGGGAATGACATGAATGCCATACTACGATGTCTGAACATTTTAGTGAGGGTTGGGGAGCAATTGAGTGTCCTTAGGAAATGAAATAACATGCATAGACTTGAGGCTTAGGAAAAGTCATTCTGGAATTAGAGTGAGGGAGGGATATAAAGGTATGACTCTAGTTAGGGCACGTATCCAGGGACTATTTCTGTATTTGAGGTAAGATGAACTGAATCTGTACAATGGGGAAGAGATAAAAAGCTTACTCAAAAATATAATCAGCTGACTCTAGAAAATAGCATTAAATGAGAACAAACACTTCTACAGAGCTTATTTGGTTCTAGGTAAAGTTCTAAAAGCTTTTCCTATATTAACTTTTTAAACTCTCATCCTATAATGTAGTCACTATTATCTCCACTTAACAGATAAAAAACTGAGGCTTAAGAGGCCAAGTAATTTGCCCAAGGTCACAGAAGAAACCAGGCAGACTGGCTTCAGCATCTCTACTCTTAACCATTATTTTTCTGCCTCTTGGCAAGATGGGGAACAAAGATTCTGGGGTCACAAGCCCAGGAAGTTGGAAGAGTAGTTCTGAGATACTCAGACCTAGAAGCATCCTTGGCATAAGTGGAAGATGGAATAGGGTTAGTGGAGAGAAAAGAATGATGAATTTTTTTTTGGCTGTGTTTAATTTAAGTGAAAATGAACAACATATACAAATGTCTATTTTCTGGGCCTTTACAACCAAAAAAGTAAGATCTTCCATCCTACATTTTTGGTAACCGACATTAAGTGTTAGATCTAACATCTTAATGATCTTATTTTTAACTCAATGATCTTATTTTTAACTTGATTCTATTTTTTTCCTACAATTTCCACCTTTAATTATATTCAACTTTAATTATGTTTATTATGTGTGCAAGCCTATGTCTCTTTTTAGTGACTTATGAAATTCTATGGATTCGTTATTTTTTCCCACTACTATGACAATGAGAAAGCATCTGACTTCTGCAGTTAGTTGAGTGGCGCAACATTAAGGTACACTCCAAATCTCAATAACATGGAAAAATATAGGCCTAGAGAAACATTAAAATTACTGTGATAATTTATATACAATACATTAGAATAGAACTGTCTTAGTCTGTTCAGCTGCTATAAAAAATATCACAGACTGTGTGGTTTATAAGCAACAGAAATGTATTTTTCACAGTTTGGGAGGTTGGAAAACCCATGATCAAGGCACTGGTAGATCCGGTATCTAGCAAAATCTTGTTTCCTACTTGACAGTTTCTCACTATGTCCTCAACATGATGGAACAAGCTCCTTTGAGCCTATTTTATAAAGGTACTAGTCCCATTAATGAGGGCTCAGCCCTCATTACCTAATCACATCCTCAAAGGCCCCACCTCCTAATACTATCACCTCTACCCAGACTTCAGAAACACACTGGGCAAGTTAACAAGACCCCCAGGTGATCTATGTGCTCATTAAAGCCTGAGAAGCACAGCTTTCACTTTCCATCTCTTCTCCCACACTTTTACCCCTTTTCCAAGGTGAAGGGTTTATTGGTGTGTGCAATGAACTTATAACTGTTTTTGTTACCTGTGAAGCTGTTATAGAGGAGTAAAATCACTCAAAAAACCTGTCTGGTGAAGGAGCCTAAAAGTGGGTTCAAAAAGATGAATTCCCCAAAGCAGGTTTAAAGTCCTCCTCTCCACTTTAACCTAAAGCTTCAGAAAGCCTCTGAAATTTGCAATAGGCACTTCCTTTTTCCCTTGCACTCTCTTTTATCCTAATAGGTTGACCCGGTAAATGAGACCGCTCCAGGAAAGCCCAGCCTTCAGCCAAGTGGGCCAGCTGAGCTCACCTTTTTTTTTCCAACAGAGGCACTTATGTCCCCTGTTTATGCACATATGGAAATTTGCATTAAAATCTGAATATAGAAAAAGATTCATACATTTCAGAATAAAATAAATATTCTTTTGTTTGTATTCACCAAGGTTAAAATAAATAAGTTCAGGACATTTTACACAGAGGTTCTTCTAATCCCTTTATTATCACCTTCTGCTACGGAGTCCCAAGACCATAAAGTGGAGGTGTGAGGAAGCAGCTACGTTTACACCTATAAGAGGAACATCTATAACTGCAAGTAGATTGTTTTACCGAAGAACCGCTTCCCAATATCACTTCATGGTTTTCTTTCTTCCTTTCTTTCTCCTTCCTTCCTCCCTTCTTTCTTTCTTCATGACTTAAAAATATAATCTCAGGCATTTATAAAAACAAACACATTCCAGATAAGTAAGATGACCAAATATCTACTTATTCCTTTTAAAGTTCCAGATCATTTAGGAAATTTAGTTTACACCTGATCCAAATCCATAGCTTGGAATTCTTTCAAACTCACGCCAAACCGGGAGTCCCTGATTTCCAAAAGAATTAATAGGCAAAACTTATAATCTCCAAGATTTTGTCATCATCAAAATGAAATAGGCATCAGTGTCAATAGAAGCACTAACACCAGCATAATAATTCAAAAAGTCTTCTTTTGAAACCTAAAGAAAAGAAAAAGGCAAGAAAGACGGAAATGGTGTCAAAATATGTGAGTTATAGTAGAGCATTTTACATTCTCCAAGATATTTTCTATTGAGTGTCATTTGCCACTGTCAATCAAGCAGGGTCAAGTTAGGCAAAGAGAGCCTGGCTTGCCTGTGCCCCCTGAGGTAGCTCACTGAGACAGGACATATGCAAGGGTAGCCTAAGATTCATCTGCTCACTGGCCAGCTACAGTTCCCTCATGGCCATCACTTTGTACATTAAGATTTCTAGATCTCTACTGTACTGCCCAATATGGTAGCCACTAGCCACATGTGGCTATTTAAATTTATACTTTTTAAAATTAAATTTAATCAAAAATTCAGTTTCTCAGTTGCACTAGCCACTTTCCAACTATCTATTAACCATATTTGACTAGTGGCAGTCATATTGAAGAGCACAGATACAGAACAATTCCATCATTATGGAAAGTTCTGTGAGACAGCAGTGCTTTACAGTGGACATTGTGTAGTCACTCTTGTGACTATTATTAGCATTTTAGGGTAGAGAAATTTGTAGCACAAGAGAACAGATAAAAAGTGCTTTAGTAAAAGGGAGTCTACGCCAAACACAGAGCTAGGAATAGAAGTAGAGAATGGGTACTTCCCAGAATCCTTGAGCACCCAGAAGTACATGATGCCTGACATTCAGTAGCAGAGCGCAGAGATATTAGCCCTGTAGGAGATACTAGAAGGCCAGCTCTACCCACTTCTCAATATGGCCAGGATATGAGTTAATATTGCATGGTTGGACTTGCACTTCCCATGCTGGGCAATGAAGTTAAGAGCAAAGATGCAACGAGTAGGAATCAGCCTCTAAATTCCATCTCTCTCTCCCAACTCTTAACCTCCCCAATTCCTTAATACCAGCATATACATACTATTCCCCACAGTCCTAGAAGCACCCCTCAGAGGCTGGGAATTCTGGAAACTTGATGGGCCTGCTAGATGGAAGTAGTTCATCACTGCAAGAAAAGTGATATTAACATCAAATGTTCGAAGTTTCATTCTTGGCTATCAAAATAATAGTTTTATGAGTAATTATGTTTTGCTCTTTTAAAAACGTGAGGAGTACAATATGAACAGGGCCTTATCATTTTCAAAGAAGAAATTTTATCACCTGTAACTGAAACACCACACAAATAACATTTTTAAATGATCCAAAAGTACCATCAAGGAAGTACACTTTGAGAGAAGCGTGACATGTTACCTGTTTGCTAATAAGAAGAAATATCTTTGGAAACATTTTAAAACTGAAATACAGAAGCTAAGTGTACTCTTTTATTTTCTTTTTTTGTTTAAGGTGGACTTTCCCTCTTGTTCCCTAGGCTTGAGTGCAATGGTGTGATCTCGGCTCACTGCAACCTGCGCCTCCTGAGTTCAAGTGATTCTCCTGCCTCTCAGCCTCCCAAGTAGCTGGGATTACAGGCATGTGCCAACATGCCCAGCTAATTTTGTATTCTTAGTAGAGACAGGGTTTCACCATGTTAGTCAGGCTGACCTCAAGTGATCTACCAACCTTGGCCTACCAAAGTGCTGGGATTACAGGTATGAGTGCCCACACCTGACCAGATATACTCTTTTATTACAATAGTTGCCAATGCTTCAAACCTTAAATTGAAGAGATGATATTAAATTAGAACCATGTTAATGGTTCAATCTGACAATGTAAAAAAATGATAATGTAAAAAAAATGACAAAGCTGATATTATAAATTAAATCATATCTAAATTTGTAACTCAAGAACTTCTCAATTTTTCATCCCTAGAAATGATATTTCAACAATTGCTATTAAGCCAGTTTCTTACTTTCAATGCATACATAGCTTACCACTAGAAACATCTATAGCTTTTCAAATAAAATATTTAAAAATTTATATCATATCATGAAAATGTTTCCTTATAAAGCAGAATGGTGTTCTCAGCTTCAATGTCTATTCAATTTCTATTTTAAAATATTATCAAGATAGGATTTACATAACAGAAACACTTCACTATGTAGAAAACAGCTTGAGCTGTAGCTGTCTAATAAGCTATTGTCAATTAACAATTAACCTGGGACTATTTTAAAAGATATGTGAAAACTCTTTATGACTAGCATACTAATTACATTTATATGCAAATAGATAGCTCCAAGTACCTGTAAAAAATATATGAATATATGCAAATATATTTATGTGCAGGTACTTGGCCTAGGTAGGCACAGTCCTTATAATCTTTGCATTACTGGCTTAACAACCTCCATCTTCTCTTTTTTTCTGCTGCAGATGAAATAGAAGTAAACTTCCACTCAAACCCTGTCTAAATGACCTCAATTAGTAGAACCTGAATTCATGATGATTTGCTATACACACTTAGCAGCTTCAATAATAATCTTAAGCAAATGGATTTTGAGTAATATTGCTAAATGAGATTTTAAGCATGACTAAGAATGACATTTGTGGAATGGTACTTTATTTCCCAGTTCCCTTGGAAACAAAAGGAGTGACCTGGGTTTAGTAAGGTAATGGCTAACATTTGTTAATAGCCTGCAATTGTGTAGCACTTTATCCCATCAACGGGAAGCACTCTGAGACTCACTATAAACCTGGAAGGAGCAAGTCACTCCTCCATGTGTCATTTTTCTCTGAATTCCAGGTCCTTATTCTGTTCTAAGGCTCTCTCTCGGGTTGCAGATTGTCATCAGTTTCACATGTGTCCTGAGCGTTTCCAGGAGTTCAGCAACTCACACCTTTCAAGCTTAAGATTAAGATGTTCCCAAGTCAATAGCAGGCTCTGGATGCCAAGTATTCAGGTCAGAAGACAAAAAGTGACTCAAGTCTTTGAGCACAGGATAACAAACAACTACATACTCAGCCCTTGCTTCAAATTTCAAGTGCTTGTGCTCGGATTCACAAGGTCTCTGGCACGTTTTTTACATGGTCTGGAGCATAGTGAAACTGGAAATGAATGACAGTTATATGGTGGCATAATGTAAAGCTGGATGTGATCCTTGGAGTGTTCGAGCTGATCATCACACCTCCAGTGTCGGGAGCTGGAGCCGGAAGCCCATGGTGCTCACAGGGACTTTGGTGAAACTTACATGGCATCAACAGTGTTTGATGGCTGCTAGAATTTTTTAAATACTCCAGAGAAAGAACAAATAAATTTCATTAAGAAGAATCAAAAGAAGAGTCTAATACAAAAGAAAAAAAGGCCATTACATGTTGAGATTATTTTTTTCTCTGATGCACTCCACTTTTCTGGTCATTGCAAGGTCCATATTAAAACCTTGTCTATTGGTTGGCTGCTCATATTTTCAGTAGGTTTTACTCCTGAAGAGGATCTGTTTTGCTCAGGGGAAAAGAAATGGCTTTGGAGAAGCAGGTGTGAGAATTAAACAAGAAGGTCATGCTATTCTCAGAGAGGAAGAGCTGTTTCACCACAACCTCTCACCACACCAGCTGAACTGGCAAAAAGAATTCTTCTCACACAGCAATGTTCTCAGAACCCCCATCAATCATTTGTTTATGTTTCTTTCAACAGATCTCACCTATCAACTGTTTTAGAACACATAATTTCAGGGATTAACTAGGTGGGTTTTATTTTTTTTGGAATAAAAGAACTACCTATCTCTATCAAAGTTATATAGTTTTCATATAAGTGACCTGGAGGAGTAAAACCATTCTGAGAAACATGGGCTTTCAAAAGGATCAATTACATGAAACTCAATAACATTCTATGATGATCTTTCAGACCCTTGATGCCTTGGTTTTTCCTTTGAGTCACAAGCATTTCTAGGATTTAAATCATTACTGCTTTATTCAACAGGATTTTAATTTAAAAGAACAATCAATAATCTCCAGGAAAGCAAGTTCGTCGACCAATTTGGAAAATTGGACATTATGAGGTTCTTCATTTCTGTACCCAAAGTATATATGCATGGTTGAGTGTGGTGGCTCACGCCTGTAATCACAGCACTTTGGGAGGCCAAGGTGGGCAGATCACTTGAGGTCAGGAGTTTGAGACCAGCCTGGCCAACATGGTGAAACCCCATCTCTACTAAAAATAAAAAAAATTAGCTGGGTGTGGTGACAGGTGCCTGTAATCCCAGTTACTCAGGAGACTGAGACAGGAGAATTGCTTGAACCTGGGAGGCAGAGGTTGCAGTAAGCCGAGATCACGTGCCTGTGTGACAGAGCAAGACTCCATATAAAAAAAATAATAATAATAACCAAATAGATATGCATAAATCCAAAAAAGGTATATGACTCAGGAAAGGTTAATAGAATTTCATGAAGCAGGTGTAGAAGGGCCCCACACACTATCCATGAATACATCTGGTAAATTCAAACTCTCCACTTGATTGAACATTAACATAGATCGCATCCGTGGGTAGATTAGTGAGAGCAGAATTATTACCTACTTGCACTCTCATGGCTCAGTGAGATAATCTACTTTGGCCAAGAGGAATTGAAGGGCCAAGACAATTATCTGCCTCCAAATTTAGAGGGGGATTTTCCTTGCATTGTCTTGATAGGCTGTCTCTGTTCATGAAATATACTACATCACTCCCCAACACAGTGCCACAGAAAGGGCTCCAAATGTCCTGGCTTCAGAGGCTGAGTGAGATTCTGGGAGGAGAATTTCAATGTCTGTTCCTTCCCTCCCTCTGTACCCTCTTTGATCTCTTAACAACTGTGAGTTGTTAGTTTGGTTTGAAAGCCAGTGGTTTAGCCTGCAATTATTCTAATTCACTGCTCTGTCCCCGCAGCCTAGAAAAAAGCATGTATCTCAATAAATATTTACTGATGGGATGTATTTCCACCTGCAAGCCATGATGTTTGCCAAGTCAATCAGTAGCCTACTTGGAGTACACCCAGCTCTGCCTTTGAAAAACATGATTAGGGTGTGAAATGTGACTCCATGCCTGCTGCCAAACCACACAGAACAAGTACATGGTCCTCCAAAGTGCCATCGGTGCCTGGGAAGATCCTGTGATGGTTTAAATCACTGTGAAAACCAGCCTGACAGACCAGCAGAAAGAATTCTGCCTCAGTCTACAGTTTAGTTTGCAAATCCTGGGTTTCTCATTTGCACTGTGAACGGAATGCAGGTACGATGCACACAGCAGTGGAGAGTCAGAGTCTCTGGCCACTCTTACATGGGTTTGCCTTTGGTGGAGTTAGAAATCCAAATCCAGTATTGTTATGGGTGGCTTGTTCTGACAAATCCTCATTCTCAGAATGTTTGCATATGTCATTCTTGTTTCATAAAAAGTTGCTAATTTCAATCTCTTTTCTTTGGTTTGTTTAATTTTCTATTTGAGGTCCAGACCCAACAGGTGAGGTTTTCCTGAGGGATGTTTTGGCAACTTTTTATTGTGTTTTATCTTCTGAACTAAGGGCTTACTTTTTAAATTGTAAATGGAGTAAGGTTTAAAATCTGCAAGTTAAATAAATAAAAAATATATCCAGAAGAGTGTTAGCAAATGTTTTCTTTAAATGTCTCTTCTCTGTTCCTCCCACTGCTACCAGAAGCAGTAGAGCGAAATAATGCACAATTCTTGATGCCGGAAGCCATAGAGGAGAATGAGAATTGGAATGCAGTGACCCTTGACCATCAGGTTATCAGCAGACTTTTTTTTCAGAGGGTGAAAGGGCTGTGGTGGAACTTTGCTCATGGGCCCAGAACCCAACCCGCTAGAAGGGAAGCAACTAAATGTGACCAAATACACTATGAAGTATGGGTTATCTGATATCAGATAGCTGTGCCCTGTGCCCCCATTAGACAGGAAGCAAAGTATCACTGGAAAAGACTAAGCTGATAGCTGCCACCTAGTCTTTGATCAGAATCACATGCTCACTCTATGGGCCCAGTTAAGCAGAGGCATGAGTCATACCCAGAATCAAAGACAAGAATCTTTCTAGAGCAAAAGGCTTGAAACCCACCATGTCCAGGAAATAGGGGCGCTCTCCTTAGCCATAATCTGCAAGGTGCAGGCTGCAAAAAACATGGATTTTTTTTCTATACATTTCTTCATAATTTATTCTGGCTTTCTACATAATTCGACACATTTCCTCATAACCCTTGGTATCTTTGGCCCAACCAGTCTCTATATGAGCCAAGATAATAAATCCAATACAAAATCAGACTTGTGCAATTAAGTAAAACACATACACACACACACACACACACACACACACACACAAAACTAGTATTTGGTAATATGTGGATGCACCTATCCTCAAGAAAAAGGTCCTTTTTCCAGCCTGTCACCAGGATAAATAAGAGTTGAGCATCTCAACAAGCTATTTAATAACTGCTATAATGCTCATCTCACAGCACTGGTTTTCGTATGTTTTAAATCAATGCATAATAGAATCTCAACTTCCAAGTCTATGAAATAAAACCTAAACAGTGAATTGATACAAAATATGGCAAGTGTGTTCAAACCCTAAACCCAGAGCCAATTAAACATATAATATCTTAAAGTGGACTATTAACCCAATCCATGTCTCCAAACTGGGGGATGAATGCAGCCAAGGACAGAGGCAGAAAGAGGTATTGCACCTAGTGGCAAGGTGGGTGGGCATTGTCTCCAGCACCATAACCAGAGGCTGGTCACTGTGCTTTCATCTCTGGCCCCAGATACAGAACACACAGAAGGAGAGCTGTAGTTTCCTTATCTATTTTCCAGTCGCTGGTACTGTCTTTGTTTCTAGTAACCTTTCATAGGCAGAGTCCCACACATCAACAATATGAAGCCAAAGCCAAAGCTTAGTGCTGGGAGGAGGAGGCGGTAGGCCATGAAGCATCAATATGGAAAACCTGCTTTGGAATATTCTTGTGATCCTAGTCCATGTCACATCCAACCTTCTCGTGATGGTGGGAATTTCTTTCTTTCTTTTTTTTTTTTGAGACAGAGTCTTGCTCTGTTGCCCAGGCTGGAGTGCAGTGGCATGATCTCAGCTCACTACAGCCTCTGCCTCTCAGATTCAAGTGATTCTTGTGTCTCAGCCTCTGGAGTAGCTGGGGTTACACGTGTGCACCACCACACCCAGCAAATATTTTTTACTTTTAGTGGAGACTGGGTTTTCACCATGTTGGCCAAGCTAGTCTTGATCTCCTGACCTCAGGTGATCCACCCTTCTCGGCCTCCCAGAGTGCTGGGATTACAGGCACGAGCCACTGCACCCAGCCCTCACTGGTGGGAATTTCAACTTAATTGGCAGAAAGCAGAGAGGGGAGAGATAAACATTCTACAAGGTGAAGGCTTTCTGGTATAGCCTGCCCACTCACAGTGCAAGATGTTCCATATAAAATCTGAGAGCCCAGCCCAGTTTCAAAACTTCAGCCACAGGAGTACTATGAATAGTCATGTATCTACTACTCAAAGAAATAGCCTCCCCTCTCACACCAGTCTTTAAAATGACTATTTAAAAAAATCATTTTAAATCTAGTTGTCAAACTGTGGCTTCCCTAAACCCTAGGCAGTGAAACTCAAGATTTGCTTGTAGAAATTGAGGCTAACGTGGTCTTTTTCTGGTCCCCAAATGAGACTGAAACACTTAAAGACTTACAGTCTGTCATAAAAAGAGATAAATTATCATCTCACCTAGAAATGGATCATCTAAAAGGAGGTAGAGAAAAACTGTGAGTGCATGGGTGAGGGTTTTAATTAAAATGCTCAAGCTTTCATTAATGACCAAGGGAAAAAACCTAAAGTTGATTAGACACCTGCATGTTTCAGCACAGCACTATGAGCTTTACAGAGCTCATTTTAGTCAAGCCCTATTTTAGAGCAAAGGAAACAGCCTCAGGGAAGGCAAGCACAGTTGGCTTCTCAGTGTCTTTTATTTCTGCCTGTTTTTTGGCCCCAGAAAATGCAGTATTTTGACACAGAAAAAACATTACAATGAGTGTGAAATCAAACACAATACTGGTTTTTGAGCTGAAGTTTAGTCATTTGGAGCCACATGGCTGTCCCAAGGCCCGGCCCCCAGGTCACATGCTTAAAGCTTCCAGGCAGTTCTCATCATGACGATGAAGTACACATCCGTGTCAATGGATGCGCTCACGCCCGCATAGTAGTTCATGAACTCATCAGGGGTCACCTGCAGTGGAAAAGTTAGAAACAAAAACGGAACTTTGCTTCTCACTCTGTCAGTGGGGACCCACCTGGTGCATCTGTAAATAGAAGGAAATAGAGGATTTCTTTGTGTGTGTGATCATGGCTGAGGAACTGATCTAAAACAAAAGAACAAGTGAAGTTGAGGAAGGTGTGAGAACAGCACCTAGAAAGAGAGAAATGAAGTCTTGAAAGTTTCTAGGCCAACCTAAATGTAAAGTGACACATGGGTTGTCATCTTTTCTCTAAGGGTGGGAGCCCGCCAGTTCAGATAAGGGAGACTGAAACTCAGAGTAAGAAGGAAATGTTCTGTAAACTGTAGTTAATTTTGTCTTTCTGTGACATGTCAGAAACAACGTCATGTCCTTGTGTCAGGATAAGTGATGTTTTTCCTTTCCAAAAATGGAGTTCTGTCCTGCGGGTGAAGAAACAGATTTCTAGTTAAACGCTCCTGGGTCGCATGTTTTTCTAACACATGAATAACTCATTCAAGGTCCAGGGTAAATAAAAAGCTTAACCCTGTTTCATGTCTCCCACCCATCCTGGCTTTTCTCCACTCTATACCCATGACCATCTCTTTGAAAGATTGACTAATGTGTTTATCTATTTTAGGATTTTATAATAATTTCCTCTGGGGAAGAAGAAAAAACAGTTATTAGTCCTATTTTTAACAGGTCTAGATAATATGTACACTTTAACCATGTTGGCTGACAAGATCAGTTGGGGACATACCTATGCCTTCCAAGAATCATAAGAGATGACTGACTCACTTGTCCTTTTTGCTGAAATTATAAGTGAACAGAAAAAAAAGAAGTCATAGGATCCATAGTTCTCTCTCATACCACCCCTTCCCACAAAAAAAAAGGAAGAGCAGTAGGAAAAAAGGCACTTGAACTCAGCTCATAGTTGAACTGTAAATGCACATCCATAATACACACATAGAGCCTCTGTTAAAATTAGGATACCATTAGCACCCCTCTTTCTTGAACTTCTTCTTCTTTTTTTTACTAGCAATCAGACCAGCCTGTGTTCTATGTTGAACTTTTTTATTCCTCTCCTCCTTTGAATTCCTCAGCCTCTGCTTTCCAATTCCCTCATTAAGGGATTATATTAAGTTTCACATATCATTATTGCCCTCTCTCTAACTTTATGATGCTGTGTGAGGTTCCAGGGAAATGTTTCTCAGTGTGGTCCACACTGCCTGCATCGGGACCACCTGGGATGTTTGTCAGAAGCCCAGGTCCCCAGGCTCTAACCCACACCTGCTGAATCAGAATCTCTGAAGCAAGTGGTTGTGGAATTTACTTTCGTAAAATCTAAACATTCCAGTTAATTTTTGTGCACATTACAGTAATTTAACTGGGAATATCAAAGATAATTAAGCTAAATTCTTAGTCCTCAAAAAGATTGCAGGCTGTTGAAATACTCCAACAAAGTAAGTGGATAATTTTAACAGCAAATAGCAGGTAAAGTAAGAGAGTTGTACATGAGACCCTGAGCCATTTTGACTGAGCACTTTACAGTGACAGTTTGAGGAACATTTTTTGCAGCTAATTATTTTTTAATTAAAAGTTATCAAATTCCTAATATTTTTAGTTTGTTGTTTCTGTTGTTTGTTGGTTGACCAGGGGTGTCAGCCATTGAGTGAGACGCCCTCTGCATCTACTGTAATACTCTTGTCCCTAGCTTTTCTCTCCCACAAAAGTTGAAAAACTCAAAACTCACTTTCCCAGACTCCCTTGCAGCTGCAGCTTGGGATGGCCAAGTGATAGAGTTCTCACCAATAAGATACAACAGAAATCTGACATGAATTTCTAGGGGAGCCTTTGTTTGCCTGATGCAGGCTCTAGCCCTTTCTCTTTCCCTCCTTCTCCCTCCTTTGTCCTGCTGCCTGAAACTCAGATGTGCTGCCTGAAGTTAGAGAACCATCTTGAGATCATGAAGGAAAGGCCAGGAAAATCACAAAGACCTCAGCTCTGCTCTCTTTAAGCCACTCAGGTAAGAACATCAAGTAGATATAAAATAAAACCTAATTTGTGTATTCCAGTGTTTAATGAGATTTGTTAGTTTGTGCAATTGAAACCAAACTCTAACTGAACCACCAAGCTCCTTCAGTGGCATGGGGTGACCTGGAGTTGAGCTGGCTCTGATGGAGAATGGAGAAGGAATCCAAGATGGGCAAAAGATAAAGGAAGTTTTAAACCTCGCTTGGAAGTTAGAAGATGTCAAGCCAGAGGTCAGAGCTAACATATTTGACCATTTCGGAAATTACTCTTAGCTAGGTGTTTGCTTGTTTTCTGAGACTCAACTTATATTGGGAATGGTCCAAATCACAAATTTTCTAATCTCCCATAAATTCACCCTCATCATAGTAAATTGCCGTTTAGCAATAATCACTATCCTTACTCATTTTATTTGACGGAAAACATGAGAAACTGGGCACTCCTACTTTTAGCAGGACTCTTGCCTAAGCTACCTTTATGTGATAAGGTATATATCATATATACCAGGGAAGGTCCCAGATGGGGGTAATGGAAGTCACAATTCAAGCCCTTTTTCTCAGCTCCAAATTCATTAGAGAAATCCTAAAACAAATCTAGGTTGCTATTAATACATACACTCAGTAATACACCTAAAATATTTTCAATTATTTACAAATTTTTATATGAGATGGATGAGGCAATAGACTGATATTATCTGAAGGGCTAAAGTCCTAAGAGGCTTTTTAAAAATATGATGATTATAAAGTCATATACACACATGAAGAATTCAAAACTTAGATATTAAAAAATAAGAAGTAGAAGTCTCACCAAATTGGGGTGGGGTTGGTTTAGTGATAGAAAAGGGGTGAGGAAAGTCTGTTTCACACATTATTTGTTTCACATCTCTGCCCAGATGTCTTCTAGCTGCTATGGGAGTCCAGTGGGGTATTAGTGCAGGACCATATTCCAAGACTGCTGCAAACTCCAGCAACCTTTATGGGTATTTGAGAGTTTCGCCTAGATTATCAAGTTTGAACATTATCCTTAACTATGCTAAATTTTTTGCATTTTTTAAAATTTTGTCTTATATGGAATGTTTTTAACCATAAAGGAGCACATTGGCTTCAAGCACAGCTATGCCTCATTACAAGAAATCTTAAGATGCAAAATAATTCAATTTGCAAGAGGTAAATTGGAGGCTAATTATTCTTCTCATAAAAGTATTTACCAGGGAGTTCCTCTACATCAACAATTTCTCGTGCATTTAAAATGCAATTCAATGTGCAAAAGTCTGAATTACAAATCACTTTTCAGAAACATTTTTATTATGTCTATTAAATAAGATGTCCCTGTTAAGCCCTTAGCAAATGCCCAGTTGATATGTGCCCAAAAAATGTTGCCCAGATTCATTATATGCTAATAGGGGTCCATATGCACATTATATTTAATAATTTTAAAACAGTCATTTCTGAATCTTTTAGAGCTGAGGATCACAAATATGAGTGAGTATAAGAGTCATCTGTTACATATTAAAATGTAAATCCTTGGACTCTACCCTCCAAAAAATCAGATAATGTGGTTCTGCAGTACAGCTAGCAGTCTACATTATCAATAAATAGTCCCTGATGACGATTACGAGCATCCAGAGTTGCGTATCAATACAGGGTCTGTAATTTTCAGATGACATCAAGTGCTGTAACTGCTAAAAACCTCAATAACCTTCATGAGCTTTTGAGAGCTTAATGTGGCTTCTTAAGATAAGTATCAAAAGGGATGATGTGCAGACTTGAATCAGCTGAATCACAACTGGCTTTTGTTAGAGAAAAGAGTAGCTGAGGTTTCCCCCAGCAATGAGGAGGAACCACCTGCAGAGAAGAAGCAGACACACTCTGGGATCCACAAAGGGGCAGGCTAATTTGGGGAAATGGCAGTTGGCTATTTTTCCATTGACATCTCAGTGATCAAGGGCCAGCAATACTAGTAGAAAACATATAGTTTTTATTTTTTTCCCTAAGGTTTTTCCTGCCTTACTGAATTTCAGCCCTTTTGAAAACCTGCATCCACAATCCTCAGCCTGAAATAGAGAGTATCGCTCCATTCCTGACTGGGAAATGTCAGTAGGAAAGACAGAAAGGTCACCTTCCTATCCCCTACCCCTTGCTAATGACACTCATCATGAAGTTTCATTTACAAAGTTGGAGTAAATTACCTTCAGAAGAGGAAGGTTTATTTGTTCTTCCCTTAACCACCCTTTTCTTGTCCACTGGCCCATTAATCTTTTCCTGTGCTATAAAAAGCTTAAAAAACAACGAACCCTGGTGTTGTACTCTGGCTGACTGTTATCAAAGGGACAACCCTCTTTCCTTATCACCAAAACCCTTAGGTCTCCTAATAACAGAACTGGCTCTGGGTTTTGTTTTGTTTTTTCTAAAAAGTCCATTTATGGCTGTTGATAAAGGACAGATGACATTTTCATCTCAGCCTAGACACAGTCATAGAGCTATATAATTCCTTACCCTACCAAGCTATGCATTTGTGACTAGAAGGTAAAAGTTAGTGGAGATGAGGTGAGTGCTTTTGTTTTCAAGTTCACTGCAGTTTAGAAATGTAAGTTAATTTCAAAGCACACTGAAGAATAAATCAGAGTAAATTCTGTTACGTGGCATTCCCTTTACCAAAAACTACCTTTAAATGGCATTTCCACATAGCAAAGTGTGATGACAAATGAAGCCCATAAGGATGACTGTGAAGGCACTAAAACATCCTGAAAGACCTTGTAAATCTGTTCCCCAAAATTAAATTATGATCTCATTTCAAAGTTAAATATGTTTTATTACAGTTAGTTCATTGGAATGCAACTAGCTCAGTATAGTGAATATGATAGCCATAAAATGGAGTGTTTAATAAAAACATCACATTCCCCAGATGACAGATCATCAGCTTATGTGGATCCCCTACCAATATATTTCAATATATGTCTATGAGTGTGTGCAAGCACATACATACATTTTGTTACTTTAGTTTTCAAAGTAACCATTTTATTACCTTAGTTTCCCCTGGCAATAGGGAAGTTTCTAGGTGGTTCCTAGGGAAATAGTTTACTTCTATTTACAACAAATATGGTATCAATGTGTTAAAATTTTTAAGATCTTGGACCTATTTCCCATTTACAATTTCAAATTAAAGAGAAGAAATTTTTCCTAGATTGGGCTCTTACACTTACCAATCCATCTTTGTCATAGGGTGAATCAAAGTTATCCAGAAATTTCCTAAACACTTGTTCCTCACTCCATTCCCCATTCTGGTACTTCGGGTGGTGTTTTACATTATACACCTCACGAAGGTCTTCAATTGTTATAACTCCATCTCCAGTCTTGTCTAACTTTCTAAAAGCTTGCATGATTACCTCTTTTCTGGCTCTGGACATTGGAGGCTACAAAAACAGAATAATATATGCAGAGACATACAGAAGCAAATTAGCTTTTTTTTGTATGCTATGTGATAAATATCTTATTCCCCTCAATGATATGAAATAATATTTGTGCGCTGTTATATAATAGGCATTATGATCGCTCCAAAAAATTCCTAAGTCTGTTCACAGTCTTCTGCCCACTGTCCTCCCCACGGTGCACTAACAACTTCTAAAAACAAAATCTCAAAGTAGCCAACCCAAACCACGTGAAAGCCAAACTCAGCAGATATACTGACTAATGGGGCCACTTACTCTTAATGTGAGAAGAAATTCATTGAAGTCTATTGTTCCGTTTCCATCTTTATCAAACCTCCGGAAAAGCTCTTCTGCCTCCTCCTTTTCCATGACCACAGCATAATCATTTAACCCTTTCATAAATTCTTTAAAATCAAGGGTTCGATTATTATCGTCATCCATAATTCTAAATACTCTGAAGAAAATACATGCAAAAATTAAGAAGAAATTTACAAAGAACAAGGCATAAGTCTAAAGATTTAAAAAGAAATTCACACTCAAGGTTTTGTCAAATTAAAATACAAAAGTCTTAAATTCTTCTCTCCACCCTCCCTTCCAAAAATGGAGAGCCGCTTCCCACCACACACACGCAGACACACACACACACACACACACACACAGAGTGTAATTCTAATTACACAACCTTGTGAAAAAAAAAAACCGTGGACACAGTAAAAAGATGAAGGGAGAGGAAAGAGTGGAATTGGTGAAACATGGGATTTCTAGGTCAATGAAACTAGCTTTTATAATACTATGATGGTGGATATATGACATTATGCATTTGCTAAAACCCATAGAACTTTACAGAACAAGGTATAAACCTTAATGCATATGAATTTTTTTAAAAATGATTTAGGAAGTCAGAAAATCACAGGAAGGAATGCAAACTGTGACAACAGAATCTCACTATATTATAAAAGAATGAAACATCCCCCAAAGGGGTAAAGGGATAAGAGAAAAAGGTGCTGATTTAGTACTTTGAAAATGAGTAGAGTCTGTAAGAACACAGGAACTGCACACAATTACTGTACTGTACAGTTGATAAAGTTGTTTTCCACAGGGATACAGGTTAACCATTCTGATACTGATGTACATGTATACCAAAGTTGAACCATCAAGTAAATGAATAACAAAGATGGAAACCAGGTTTCTTTAAGTGGAAGTGAGAATTTACAGATAAAATAGGAAAAGAGTCATGGATTAGAGTTGGAGACATAGTGTGAACTCATGTTTAGTTTAATATAGACATAAATCATTACATATAAAAATATTTATACACAGGTTACTATACACACATATGTTTCCTTATTTTGTCAGCTGAGAAGACCTAGAAATCATAATGCTCTAGTAACAATAAGCACGTGTAGAGCTGAGGGCATGAATATACAAAATGGGACATTTTGTAGTACCAGAAAGAAAGGAAGTGCTAAAAAACAAACAACACATTGATGGGGATAAGTCAGGGATATAGGAGCCAACTTAAAGAGCTCTCAAGGCCAAGGCTGGAACAGTTTAACCAATAAAACAACATTGGATTATAACCCAAAATATAAAAAAGAAATCCTTGCATCCATATTGGTTTAAATAAATGATAGAATAAATGAATGTGAGGAAAAGGACAAATTTCTTTTGCAGAAAAATTCCAAATAAGTTACGGATATACTCTGCTCTCAAGGAGGGAACACATACTCCCCACTCTCTAAGTGTGGGCTCTGCAAAGAGGTTTCCTTCCAAAGAGCACGATATGGAGAAGGGAAGTAACTTTACACTGGAGAAGCCTGACAAACACTACCTCAATCAGGTGATCAGTGTCAACATCAACAGTAATAAATCATGTTCGCCACACACATCCTTGGTATAATGTGATAAAAATGGTGCTTTGCATCTACGGTCCCTAAAACCAATAAGCCCAGTTTAATCATGAAGAAAAAAATCAAAGAAATTCCAATAGGTGGGCATCCTACAAAATACTTGACCTGTCACATTCATCAAAAACCAGGAAAGTCTGAGAAACTGTCATACCAACAGGATCCTAAGGAAATATGACGAGTAAATGTAAAGTGGAGTTCTGGATGGGATCCTGAAACAGAAAAGGACACTAGGTAAAAACTAAGAAAATATGAATACATGATGGGCCTTAGTTAATAATAATATGTTGGTACTGGTTTTTAAAGTAGTCTATTTTAAAAATAAAAATGTAACTTTTTTTAAGCTTTCATCTTTGCTAATAGACTCAAAGGTCCCAAAGTCTTCCCATCCCCCATTAAAGGAAAGCAGAAAATGTAGGTAAGTACTTTGAAAACCCCATGGTTTTCAAAAATCATTAAAAAGTTAGAAAACAACAGATGCTGGAGAGGATGTAGAAAAATAAGAATGCTTTTACACTGTTGATGGGAGTGTAAATTAGTTCAACCATTATGGAAGACAGTGTGGGGATTCCTCAAGGATCTAGAACCAAAAATATCATTTGACCCAACAATCCCATTACTGGGTATATACCCAAAGGATTATAAATCATTCTCCTATAAAGACACATGCATTTGTATGTTTATTGCAGCACTATTCACAATAGCAAAGACTTGGAACCAACCAAATGCCCATCAATGATAGACTACATAAAGAAAATGTGGCACATAGACACAATGGAATACTATGCAGCCATAAAAAAGAATGAGTTCATGTCCTTTGCAGGGACATGGATGAAGCTGGAAACCATCATTCTTAGCAAACTAACACAGGAACAGAAAACCATACACTGCATATTCTCACTCATAAGTGAGAGCTGAAAAATGAGAACACATGGACACACGGAGGAGAACATCAAACACCAGGGCCTGTCTGAGGGTGGGGGGCTAGGGTAAGGAGAGCATTAGGAGAAATACTTAATGTGGATGATGGGTTGATGGGTGCAGCAAACCACCATGGCACGTGTATACCTATGTAACAAACCTGCACGTTCTGCGCACGTACCCTAGAACTCAAAGTATAATTTAAAAAATGGAAAGTTGAATTAATCAGAACCTGAAGACTTTAAACGTCCTAAAATGCTAAAGAGCTTGAATTTTATTAGCAAGTTATTTTTAAAGTTATTAAATGGTTGACTTGAAGTGACATCATCAAAATAATGAGAACTTCAGCAATGGTGGGTTGAATGAATTGGAGAACTGGAAACTTAGAAGCAAAGGAACCAGTAAGAATACTATCATAAGAGTCCAGTGAAAAAATGTTAAGTGTCTACACTTAAGCAATTGGAATGAAAATAAGAAAAAAAAAGGTTTTCAGGATATTATAGAAATAAAGGAGTGAATATGGTGGGCTAATGATGATAATTCTAAAGTTTTCAGCTCAAGGACCTGGAACAGTTTAATACCATTAAAACAGTAGGGGCTGCTGGGGAAGCTCTATTTGAAAAAAAAAAAAAAGACATTTGTTTTATTTGGATGGTAAGCCAACTACATAGAGATATTCACCGGTTAGTTGGTTAGTTAGCTAGTATCTTTCCTGATAAAAGAAAATACACAAATTGTGAAATTAGTTTGGATCTCAGGAACGGATATCTTGCCAAGAATTTGGCAAGGGGCCAGGGTAGAATGTGCTAACTCAACCGTAGCCAAGATGTCTGATAAATTAAGGGTACTGGCAAAAGAATCTTGAAAATTTAGATACTAAAGAAGTGTCTTCATTTACAAGGCAGTTGGAAACGACTAAGAAGGAACAATACACTGCTGAAAACCACAAGAATTTGGTGTCAGAAAACGAAGGTGTCAAGGTTGAAAATAATAGAGTCAGCTTGATCTTGGTTAGGATAAAGACTCAGACAGGGTGGAAAGATGGTTCCAGGAGCCAGTGCTGAGTGTTGTGCCGGGGCGGGGGAAGGCAGAGCCTAACCTGACGAGATGCCCTTCTAAGACAGGATTTATGGGAAATAAATAAATGAACAAAGGGGGGAATATGACCTGGGATTTGGAGTTAGACTGAAGTAGAGTGTTTAGTCTTCAACTGCCCCTAAGATAGGAGTGGAGGGGAAGGGGCAGCTTCCACTTGAGTTAGGAGGTACTTAGAGAAGGCCAAGTCCAGTAAGGGAGGCAGACAGCACGTTCTGCAAAAGGCAGAATGTGTCTGTTTGGACAGACTGGAATGGACAGTCTGTTGGACATTTCTGGACATCTTTGGACAGTTCTGGAATGCCGTCTGTTCACCGTCAGCTGGATCTTAGTGGAAAGGCTGGTAGAGATGCAGTCTGCAGCGGGTATGGGGTGAAGACAGCACAGGCAGCAGGAGGGATTCCACTGAGTGGACCAGAGAGAGGAAGAGAGGATTCCTCAAGTGTTTGCACTAAGGACAATGATGTGCACCCACGATGAAAGGGGTAGAGGCTGAAGTGACACAATATTGAGGGCAAGAGGGCTGGTCTTCCATTGGACTGGGACATTCTGGCCACCAGGGTCCATATCCCCACTGCCTGGCCTTCTGAGAAAGCTGGGCTTAGTCTGAGACTTGGGACTGTTCAGAGTTGTCTCCCAGGCACTCAGTACCTTGCTGGAAGTAAAGCCTTCCACATTGTCTGGGTGCAAGGATGGATTTCCCTGCCATTGGCATCCTGTACTTCTCTAATATACAACTTCTCACACCGCTGAGAGACCATTTACATCACTCATATGCTCCATAGTCTTAGTCCTCCATGGGGGCTTAAGAAGCCTTGTTCACACATGGGACCCTGAGATGCGTCCAATGCCTGGTCCATGGCTGGCTCTTCATGGAGTTTTTTATAATGCACAGGGCCTGCCTTCAGGAGGCTCACAGTCTCCTTTCCCCTTGGGGTTCTCAATCCTTAAAACTATTCACACTGTCAGAGGGCAGAGGGTGGGAGAACAGGAGCTACCCAGCTGAGAGAACCCCATTGACAGTTAGCTGTCAGTTATCAGACAAGCAATACCAGTGTCCCTAGAAGTGACAGAGACATGATTGCCTGAGAGCAAAACTCCAAATTCTGCAACTAGGGCTAAATCGCTGTTCCTTCCTCCCTCTTCCATCCTGGCCATTATTATCACAGCTGCAGAGAGACTTATCGTCTTGGTGGGCATCTCCAAGCCAGGGCCATGCTTCTCCCTTTACCTCATACTTTCCCAGAGCTGCACTGTCTTGCAGCAGATAGGAGTCTTGCTGAGTCTGGGACTAAGATCCAAAAACTGTCACAGGGGACCTCAGAGATCAATTCTTCTAAACTCTACATTTTACAACGAAGGAACTGAGCCACTAGGGAGAAATGACTTGCCCAAGACCACGTGGCCAACATCAGCCTCGCCTGGCCGAGTCGTGCCTTCCCACTCCATTCCCTGCCACTTCTCACTGGGTCCTACCTGCCAAGTCCTTTGATGCCTGCAGAGCCCCTGGCCAGGCACTGCAGTCGGAGTCTTTCAATGGGGTCGGTGGCCGTGGTGAGCTTTTTCTTGGCCTGGATCGCCATCTCTCGGTCATGGCGCGCTGTCCCTGCCATCTGAGGGGGGAAGCCATAGCATGTTAGCAGAGTCCAGGCCTCGCCGCTGCCTCTGGCTGGGCAGGGTGACAGCAGCCTCACTGAGAAGGAAACGTACAGCCTTCTCCGTCAGAAAACTTCTTAGAATTTCCAATTTTTCTCTATGCCAACTGTGTGCCTGGCATATTTATAACTTACTTATCTGGTCCTGAGGACATCTGGTTTCTCCAGCCTAGACAATAGTCTTAAATATATCACCATTTCCCAAGGTACTTTCATCTTTCTGAAGCCCTCCTCCCTCCATAAAAGAAGCCCAATTTCTCTATACTCTCTTTTTTGAACCAACCTTATATGCCATATTATTTTATGCAGAATTTTCCATATTCCCTTGACCCTCACATTCAATATTCTCCCCTTTGGTCTAGACACTGTTTTTGTTCCCTCTGTGTTGAATGAGATTTTCAGCACTTGCTCCTTAATGATTTGTACCAGTAATGGGTATGGTCTCCTTGATTCACAGGTTAGTGTCCACTAACACCTAACAACGTTCTCAGGATGGGTGCAGTGAAGTGCCGGCTCCTGAGTGGTCCCCAAGGGACTCACAAACTCCTGTAGCCACACTCGGGCTCTCAAAATTTATGCAGCAGTGGGAAGAGCACTGGGCTGGGAGCCTGGAGACCTGGATTCTAGTCCTAACTCTTCGATCCCCACCCCCCAACTCCCCCCACCCCTCACCTTCATCTGCCTGGTAACATCTGAGCGAATTTTACAGCCTGTGTTTACTCCTCTGTTAAATGGAAGGACTGGATAAAATGGTCTTTAAATTCCACCCCAGCTTCAAAAACCACTAATTCTCATGACATAGTAAATGGAGGATTCTAGAAGTTACTTTAATGTGAGTTGTGAATGAAAAGAATGAGAGGCAAGAGGCTTGAAGAATGTGCAAAGAACAGCCTGCAAAGTGCAGAAAAAAAAGTTATTAGAATATGGTTCCACCCTGGCTTCAAGTCTCCCTCCCCAGCCAAATTCTGGCTCTTCCCCTAAGTGCTACATTAGGACGGAATTATTTTCATCCAAGACGGCAACCCGCAGACTCACAGCCTCTTCTGTGCCAAGACCATTGTTCTCCTGTATGACCTGAAAGGTCTCCCCCACGGGGTACTCATTATTTGACTTTTGGGAAGAGGAATCTCATCAAGCCAATAACTGGGGCCAGAATAGACAACTCAGGGTTGCACATACTTAACATGGCCACTTCCTTGCAGCCTCCCCGAGCCCGTGTACAGGATCCCTGCTTCTTGCCCTGTATCCAGATTCCCAGTATGTAGGTGAAGACGGGAAGAATTCCTTTCAGTTCTCTTCCAGTCAAGAAGGAGACCTGTCTAGGTCCCAGCTGCTTTGCCCCACATTAGGAAAAACTTGCTTTGTCTAAAGCTATACAGTCTTCCTCTGCTTCCTCTGGCACCTAAGACAGGTTCCCTGGAATTCCAGACAGTGGCACATACTGCTCTTAGAGACTTCCATCTCCGTTCCTGCCAGACACACACAAGGAGCATGTTCCGATTCTCATCTCACAGGGACACCTACAGCCCAGATTGTGGCATTCCTGGCAGCTTTACCTTTCTTATAACTGGCATTTGCTTATTATTGTTTTGTCCTGACCTCAAGCTGACAATTCCCAGAGCTCATTTCCAGCTTCAGCGCTAGCTCTCCCCTCATTAACAGCCAGAATCTTGAGCTCATGGACAAGACTACCAATTCACTCATCTAGCCATCTCCTACAGCCTTACTCATCCTTGCATGAGCCATTCTCTTGCCCTGATCATATTCTGCCAGTGGCATGAGCCCCAACCCCACCCCAACCCCTGTGGAAGCAGGAACTGGTGTCGACTACATGCCCTTCTCATTCTCTAAGCCCAACTCAGAGTCTTGATCCTTCCCAGGACCACCACTGTCTTTGCTGATCTTCTACCTTGCTTCATGACACTTGCCCAGTGGTTGTCCCCAGCCACTCACCTCCCATTCTCATTTCCCATGACGTCTCCCCTACCTTGTCTACCATGTTCACTTTGCTCTGGTTTTCCTTACCATCCATGACAGCAAGTGAGACTCAAGAGAAACAGCGACAAAAAACCAGTAGTGGAGAGAAAGTGAGATCTGGCTCCCAGATCTGGGACAGATTCCCAGTGGGACCCTCTTTGCACATCTTCAGAATAATATTAAAGGCATTAAGGGTGCCCCCACTAGGTAGTAAGCCTGTATCCAATTCCCACAAAAACCCTGTGATCTGAACTGAAAACAGAAACTCAAACAACTGCCCGTATACCATTGTTTACAGCAGTATTATTCACAGCAGCCAAGAGGTAGAAACAAACCCAGTGTCCATCCATGGATAAATGGATAAACAAATTGTGGTATAGCCATACAATGAAATATTCTCCCGCCATAAAAAGGAACACAGTACTGATAGATGCCACAATATGGATAAATCTTGGCCATATTATGCTAAGTGCAAGAAGCCAGACACAAAATGCCACCCATTGTATGATTTCATTTATGTGAAATATTTGGAATAGGCAAATGCTTAGAGACAGAAAGCTAATTAATAATTGCAAGGGACAGGGGTGGGAGGGCCAGTGGGGAGTGACTACTTAATGAGTACAAAGTTTCCTTTGGGGGTAATGAAATGTTTTGGAACTTGATATAGGTAGTGGCTTATCAACATTATGAATGTAATATACACTTTAAAATGGCTAATTTATGTTATATGAATTCATCTCAATAAAATAAACCCATGTGCATGTTACTAGCATTACTAGCTAGATTTAGTCATTCCATAGTTATACATACTTCAAAGCATCATGTTATACAAGGTAAACACATACAACTTTATCTGTCAGTTTAAAAAATACTGGGCACACGGTCATCTTGGTAAATTAGCGAAAGTTAAAAAAGAAAAGCCCATGAGCTAGTTACTGCAATTATTGGTATTTCACAGATAAAGAAATTAGGATGCAGAGAAATCACGTAATTTGCCCAAGTCACATGGAAATGTGGCTCACAGTAATCCACACACTGTTAGGATGTAAGACCCTTGAAGATCCTCTAGTTCAACCTCATTTTGCGGACTTGGAAACTAAGCCTCGTGTTGGCAAAGTGACTTGCCCAAAAGTCCTGGCCAAGCCCAAAACAGAGAGTTCCTGATTCCCAAGCAGGTCTCTTTCTGCTTCATCATGTTTGTGGTTTGTGAAATGATGTGTAAGAATCTCAAAGCACAGTTTGATGGTGCTTTCTCATAGGAAAGTGGGATCGAGTCCAGCAAGGCAAGAAACAGTGAGCCCAGTACTTCAGGCTGTCCGACCTCCTGAGGCTGACCTTACCCAGTGATGATGTAGGCAGTTATCTTCTGGAATCTAATTTGATAAATTCCTGGGGGAGCGGGGAGTCCATTCTCTCCTGCTAGTCTACCATGAAACTTGAAATGTCCTTAGTAACCATCCTTTTTAATCATTCAGTCACCCAGTTCACCAACCACTAGCTAAGTGTATTGTGTATTCTTTTCAAGGCACTATGCTGGGACAGAGTGTGGGAGTGTGAGGAATTTCTCAGAGGAGCAAGCCCTTGAATAGCCTAGAGTCTTCATTAGTTTGAATCCTGATCTCCTGTATTTAAGCAGAATGGAAAATATAAAGTTTATTAAACACCGGGGCTTTTGAGGAAGGCAGGATTGCACAGGATAGCAAGTGAAGAAGAGAGATGCTCAGATTTGAAGTTTCAATAAAGGCTCCAGGCACCAGGGCAAGAGTCGGTCCCCAAACATATGTCACCGACTCACAGCAGTACACAAAGTATCTCTGCCACAGAACACCCTGTCTGAACCTTAAGGATCCGTCGTGGTGACAACGGAGCGCATCGGGGTGCAAGGGGAGAAGAGGCTGCGCTCCCGACTTACGTGGCCGCAGCGCCACCAAGTGTTCTCAGGTGTCTGCACATGTCCCCCGCCAGGCGTGCGGTTCAGTCTCTGCTTTCCACAAAAGTCTACTAAGAGCTCAGAAAGCCACGCACTGTGCTAGGGGTAGGATGAAAGAGGGACCAAGACAAGGCTTATAGCTTGGGGGCTGAGTGGCGGATGCAATCACAAGAGGGCAGTTGGCTTACCTGGCCTGGGAGTGGGACTTTCTGAGGAAGTCTCAGAGGAGGTGATGTCTGAGCTTTCATCCCAATGGAAGGTGGTAGTTATTGAGAGTGGGGACACGGAGGATAGAAGGATATTTTAGGCCTGGCGCGGTGGCTTACACCTGTAATTCCAGCACTTTGGGAGACCGAGGTGGGCGGATCACCTGAAGTCAGGAGTTCAAGACCAGCCTGACCAACGTGGAGAAACCCCATCTCTACTAAAAATAGAAAATTGGCCAAGCGTGGTGGCACATGCCTGTAATCCCAGCTACTTGGGAGGCTGAGGCAGGAGAATCGCTTGAACCTGGGAGGCAGAGGTTGCGGTGAGCCGAGACGTCGCCATTGCATTCCAGCCTGGGCAACAAGAGCGAAAGTTGGTGAAGAAGAAGGAGGAGGAGGAGGAGGAAGAAGAGAAGGAGGAAGAGGAGGAGGAAGAGGAGGAGACGATTTTAGATAGTAGGTGTACCAACTACTTAGACCAAGGTGAGAGAAAAAGCAGTATCATTAGGAAAGTACAAGTATCTCAGTATGGTTGGAGAATAGAGGTATGGGTGGCAGGGGCAGAAGAGCAGTCGTGGAGATTCGGAGGGAGGAGGGAAAGGGGAATGTTAGGTAAAAATGAAACTGACTAGGCAGGCAGCCACCAGATCCCAAAGATCCTGGGGTGCCAGGGTGGGGTTTGGATTTCAAGAGCAACAGGAGACCATAAGGCTTCTTAAAGAAAACGGAATGGTCGTTTGCATTGTAAAGTGAGAAGAATGGATAAGAAGGTGGGACAAGCTAGCCAGTGGGAGACTTGTTTCCAGCTATGCTGCCTGGACGGTGTGGAGGAGAGAGAGGAAGACATACAAGATGGCCAGTGGCAGAACGTGCAGTTTGAGGGAGAGGGCGGACTCGGGGCTGGCATCCAGAGTTCTTGCTGGCACTCCCCACCCCCACCCTCCAGTGGCTGGCAGGAAGGGATATTCACAGAAGCCTGGAGATTTGGGGCAGAGGCAGAGTGGAGCCACAGCAGCATTGGTCCCATTAAGGCTGTCTCATTCCACTGTCCTCCTGGTGCACAACCAACTGCCACGCCAAAGCGTTCTGTCTGCCTGGATTTTGCAAATTATTGTAGGAAGGACGTGGAAAGCTGAAAATGCGTGGGGTCTGTATCTTCATGGTTTTCTGTATAAGGTTCAAGGACAGATTTAAATGGACCCTTAGAAGAGGGAAATGCTCTAGCCAAAGCCTGCATCCATTGACTTGTCTTTGCTGCCCCCTGGTGGCAGCAGGCTGAATTACATCTCTCTCTCTTCCTCTTCGTCCCTCTCTCTGTCTGCAGCCAACTACTGCAAACACAGAAGTGGATCTTACTGCTAAAGAGACAACCCTAGAGATCATTGACCCAGACACCATAAGGCACCAAAGCTTTCACATCCTCTTTGCTGCAAAATCCAAAGGAAACTTCTCACCTTACCCTCTAAGACACCCTTCCTCCTTTGACTTCTCTGACACTACATTTCTGGTTTTCCTTTTTCAGGGAAAGGATAGTTCCTTGAAAGAGCCAAGGGAACTGAAGTAGGTTTAGTCAGCTCGGATGAACTTTAGAGAAGAGTAGGGTTAACCTGTGTTAAAGTGGAGAGGGAGGGACAGAATTAGGTAAATAGAAAGCGGCAACAAACGTGGCATAGGGGACAGAGGCGAGATGTGCTTGAGCAGGAAAAGGAGGCATCCCCGCTAGCAGGGATGTGCAATCATGATGGCTGGACTAGATTTTGCCTGGGCAGTCTTCCTTCGCACCCCTCTGCTTGGGATGCTGAGACACCGGGACAGCAGGTACTGTGAGGAAGCTGTCCTGTGGAGGAAGTCCTGCAAGTCCAGCCCTGTGACAACAGCAGCCCACTACAGAGCAGTCCAATTGTTCTGAGCACCTGTCCCACCTCTCAACGCTGTTAAGCCCATTTTTCCCAAAGCCATATCATGTGATGATTTTTGCCTTAAGGACATTTTTAGGCATTTCTGTAATTGTTAGACACCTGTGCCATTACATCAGCTATTTCCAATAGCAAGGAACCTAGGGTTGCTCTAATGGTTCCATGTGCTTTTAAAACATTCTACCATGGGGAGAGAAGAAAGGAGAAAGGTATAGAGTAAGCAGCTACTGATGAGGCTTGTAGGGCATCAAGCTAGTTCCGAGGAGGTCGAAAACATTTGCCTTCTTTTAAATTCTCAACCAAGACAAAACATTGCCCATCTCTGCCATCTCAGGCTTGATCCTGAGCACCGAGACCAGTCCCCCATGGGGATGGGGAACTTGATGTGCTTTTTGCTCTTTCTGTCTGTACTTGGAAATTGGGTATAAGATTGAAATTTTGATTAAGACTCAATGGACTTTTTAATACCTGAAATGTCATCCAGGGATGGGGAGAGATATACAGCAGACCATGTCTGAAGGCAATAGATGGAAAAAATTAAACTATCTGCACTGACTTTAATCCATTCCATAAACTAGTTATTACTACATGGTAAAAGGCAAAAAACCACAGTTCCTCAGTAAGTGTCCCCTTAGAAAATGCCTCTCTGAAATAAATACTGCATTCCAGATGTCTTAGTACAGTTGTGCTGCCAGAACAAAATGCCATAGACTGGGTAATTTATAAACAAGAGAAATTTCTTTCTTGTGGTTTTGGAGGCTGGGAAGTTCAAGATCAAGGTCCAGCAGATTTGACACCTGGCAAGGACTATTCTTTCTGCTCTCTAGATGGTGTCTTGAACTCTGGGTCCTCCAGAGGGGACAAAAGCTGTGTCCTCACATGGCAGAAGAGACAGTAGGGCAAAAAGGGGCTGAACAATTTGCAAAACCACTTTTATAACCACCTTAATCTTATTCAAGAAGGAAGAACCCTTGTGACCTAACCAACTCCTAAAGACCACACCACTTCATACTATTGTACTGGGGATTCAGTTTCAACATGAATTTCAGACATTCAAACCACAGCACTAGGTGTTGAGTTTAGCTTAGCAGGTGGCCAGGAAGTGAATAAATAGTGATGTCCCCCCCTAGAAACTGAAATTGAAGACTCAGAGAGTTTGAAGACATGGTTTCTGCGGTACACAGAATCCTCTGAAGAGTGTGTGTCCATATTGTCGACATCGTAAGAGTTACTTCACGGAGCCCATTTGAGCTCAAGTCGACTGAATATGCCCTTAGCACCATTAGCTATGCAAGGCACTGTGCTAATTCTTCAGGTGATAATTATAGAGATGTGTTTCCCAACTGGATACAATCCTCCCCCACCCCAGGAGACATTGGATAATCCTTCCTGGGAGACATTTTTGGTTGTTACAGTGGAAATAGGGTAGAGTACTACTGGCAGCTAATAGGTAGAGACCAGGGATGCTGCTACACATCCTGCTCAAGATGCACAAGATGGCCCCTGGCAACAAAGAATTACTAGTCAGAGATGGGTGTGATGGCTCACACCTGTAATCCCAGCACTTTGAGAGGCCAAATCAGGCAGATCATGAGGTCAGGAGTTCGAGACCAGCCTGACCAACATGGCGAAACCCCATCTCTATTAAAAATACAAAAATTAGCCAGGCGTAGTGGCACACACCTGTAATCCCAGCTACTCAGGAGGCTGAGGCAGAAGAACTGCGTGAACAAGGGAGGCGGAGGTTGCAGTAAGCTGAGATTGCACCAGTGCACTCCAGCCTGGGCAACAGAGTGAGACTCCATCTAAAAAAAAAAAAAAAGATTACCAGTCAGAGATGTTGACTGAAGTTGAGAAGCCTTACTATAGAGAAAGACCTGGGACCACCATGGGTGCTGTTGAAAAACAAAGATGCCCACAGCCCTCACCAAGCACAGTAAATTAGACTCTCTTGGTGTAGATGCTGTGGCTGGGCATTTTATTGTTTTAGTTGCTTTTCACGTATACCTAAGTTTGAGAACATAAGCTATAGGAAATACAAGGTCATCCTCTAGTAAGAGTAAGGCCTTATTATAACACAACACAGGGCAAGATAAAGTCATGAAGAGAAAAGGGAAAAATACAGTCGTAACCATGCTGGGGGCCAAGCCCTTGGCTAAGGACTTTACATCCATCCACACATTGCCTCATGTGGTGGATTCTATCAAATATTACTGCCCTATTACAGGAAGTCAGCAGAGACCTGAAGAACCCAGGTCACTTGCCTGAGAATGTACCACTAGGGAGTAGCAGAGCCAGGGCCGAACACAGTTCTAAGTCACTGCATTCAACAGATACGCTGTGATGTTGCTTAGAACTGCTAAATTGCTGGCCAGGCATGGTGGCTCACGCCTATAATCCCAGCACTTTGGGATGCTGAGGCGAGCAGATCACCTGAAGTCGGGAGTTCAAACCAGCCTGACCCAACATGGAGAATCCCCTTTTTTACTAAAAATACAAAATTAGCCAGGCGTGGTGGCTCATGCCTGTAATCCCAGCTACTTGGGAGGCTGAGGCAGGAGAATAGCTTGAACCCAGGAGGAGGAGTTTGGTGGTGAGCTGAAATGGCATCATTGCACTCCAGCCTGGACAACAAGGCAAAACTCTGTCTCAAAAAAAAAGAAAAAAAAAAAAGATAAATTGCCTTGGGGACTAAGAGAAGGTCCACGAAATAAGATCAGAAAAGGAAAAGCTTCAGGGAAAAGATTGTTTGGAGTACTGCTATATTTCATGCCAGCAGAGAGTGAGGATGGCAGTGCAGAGCAAAGCTGGGCCACTCACAGTCCCTAAACATGACCCCCTCTCCCATCCCAGGTCCTTGTTTGGGTTTTCAAATCGCTAAGGCTCAGTGTAGATACCTTCTTGTTAAGATGAAAAATTTTATTTAGTCTCCATCTCTTACAGCAGCTATTTTTTCTGTTTGTTTTAATTAAAATGATGTATGAGGCTTTTAAAATCAAACTCAAAACTCCTGCATGGAGTATCTTTCATACCATTTACTATTTTCTCACAATATATTTTTAAAATTTTTTTCTAAAAAGTATGAATATATGAAACATCTGTTTTCTGTTTGGATTGTCAACTTCCACATACCATATAAAGTATTTCATCTATACTTAAGTGACATGGCATACTGTAGAAATAAGATGTCACTGAAGTCTGGCATCTGACCACATTTTCTCTGCATCAACATACATTTTCTCAAAATGCTTAAAATGCATGTTGCAGCCGCCGTCAATAGGCAGGTTTGCATAGAGCCCATTTCTGCTAAACCACAGCCTTTACTTCTTTCTACTGATCTTTGAGATGTGAATTCTGTCCTTATTTTAATGTTTGTGATATGGTACATTTTAATAATCATATTTTATAAATATCATTGTGATAAAGTGTTTACTTCATACATATTCATATTTCATTTTATTCACTGAACCAGGCTTGGGGCTAGGGCTAAGAGAAAAGCACAACGTTTAAAGAGGCACACAGTCTCAGAATCACGCAAATGTCAACCCTACACTTGCCCAAGCCTGAGAATGAGTGTCTCCTTAAATAATGCACCCTAAACACCTACCTTGCCTCACTCTACTCTTGGTTCTGCATTAACATATGTTTATTAAGCACCTAGTATGTGCCATACAAGAGGAATGGATGAGACAGCCAAGCTTCCAACCCTTGGAAGTTTACATTCCTAGAAGTAGTTTTAACTTTATTAAATTTGAATTACAGCTAATTTTTTAGACACTGCCATCTGGCTGAGACAAGGTCATTCTATTTCCCTTTTTCACAGCTGCAGTCCCCTTTCTACTGGGTAGGCACAGGAACCAGTTCTGGCCAAAGAGACCCAAAGGAAAGTGCTGAGAACTCTGAAATATCTCTCTCATCTTTTTTGCCTTCTTCGTGCCTTGAGTGAGGATGTGATGTCTGGTGCTATGGCAGTCTCTATACAATCCTGAGGGAAGGGCCAAGGGAATTATGTTCATACCAATTTAGAGCCCTGACATCATCGAGCTGCTGAATCAATGTTGGCAACTTCTTGACTTCACGCTCTCGTCTTGTAAGAAACATAATCTCTCTGTATTATCTGTTTAATCTGTTGTTGGTCAGGTCTTCAGTCACTTGCAGTCAAAAATATTCCTAACTGATACAGATGGCAAAAAGCTAATTTCTGCAATGTTTGGGCTGACCCTAAATATTGACCTTTAGCTGAGTAAAATAAGTAGCAATCCAGTGTGAGGAGAGACTCAGCTACCCTGGAGAATCACGAGGAGAAAGAAAGTCAATCCATTATAACCTCTTCTCTCAGAAGACGTTTTGTCAAGTAGCAGCTTCTCCAGCACTTTGACTATGAGAGTAAAATAAGCATCTTAGCATAATATTCAAGAACCCATGTAACTGACACATGTGGTCAAAAAACAACAACAACAACAACAAAAACCCAAGTTTAATAAAATACAGAAGCCCCAAGGTTACAGGGTCCTTGTCATAATCAGCATCCACTGGGAGTGTGAAGCAGCATCCCCTCTCCTAACAGCTGCCTTCTCCATCTTGCTTTTCCCTTTGCTGTGCCTTGAATCTCTGGGGTTTTTACCAAGAAATAACTCACAATCTATTCTGAGTTCGGTCAACCTGCTCGATGCAACATCTTAAAGAAACAAGGTAAGAAGCTACCTAAAGTATGCAAAGGTAAGCAAAGATTTAGATGGATTGCAAAATAGAGAAATAAATAAACAAATAAATAAAACCAAGACAAAAGAAAAATAAAAACTTTTGTTGGTTTCAGTGGCTACGCTCTTAAGACCAACCAGGTAACTTTCGAATATTCCATTTTTGCCATGAAGTCATGACCTCAGACAATTATTTCAAACCCACTGCAAGGACAAAGCCCACTGGGGCAGCTTCCATCACCCTTTTAGATGCAGGTAAAGCCACAGCTCTGGTGAACATTTGCCCTTTTGGAGCCATTAGTCACCAAAATCACTTAGTAGCTATCCTGCAGTTCCTTAGAATGAATGCTTCTTTTGGAGTCATTTGTCTATTTTAATGTTTATTTTATGGCCACTTGGAAATCTAGCCAATTATTTGTATCCTAGGTGTTGTTAACTGATACTCCCAGAAAACCAAAAAGTGTTAAGGGATAGAAATCCAATGTCATAGTGACAACATCAGTGTTAATCAGCATATCATTGTGAATTGTGTCCAGCGACTCATAATAGAAACAGGTCATGTCTCTGAAAATAATAGAGATTCACTTTGCTCTCATGTGAAAGAAGTCTGAAAGTGCTTCAAGTAGTCATCAGTGTTTCCAAACACTAGTATCTTTCTACCCTAGCACAGTTTTTATACTCAAAGTTGCCTAAAGGTACATAATAGCCATACCAGCTCCAGCTATTACATCCACACTCCAAGCAAAAGAAAAGAAAAAAGGCAAAAGGAAAGAAGGATGTTTTTCCCAGCTAAACGAGCCCTTTCTGGAGAGGTTCCCAGAAGATTCACCCAATTCCTTCTATTTAAATCTCATCAGCCACTTCAAAGGAGTCTGGGAAATCTGATTTTTGGTTGGCTACTTTGCCACCCCCAGGGTTCTATTTATAAAATAGTAAGTCAGTGGCTATTGAGGAGGCAACTTACAGTTTCTGCCTCCGTTGGCAGAAGGAATATTGCCATTCCAAAAAATAAGAGTGTGAGCATGTCTAGATCAGCTTATTTCACAAAACCGGGTGGAGCCTGAAGCTTTGTAAACATATGGAACAACCGGATCACTCCGATGCAGAAGACTAAGGAAAGCCCTAAGGCCAGATGTCAACACTTTGATGGTTTCTCCTTTTTCACCTGTGTTCGCCCAAAGCAAATAAGGCTCACTTTTCCATGGGCAGTTATGAAGGATGCCCTCAGTGCAGGCAAACATAAGCTAAGATAATCTAGGCCAGGGACATCAGACCACACCCCTTGGGCCAAATTTGGCCCTCCTTCCGGTTTTGTAGATAACATTTTATTGCAAAACACCACATACGTGTGTTTATATATTGTCTGTGGCTGCTTTCACATTACAACTCAAAAGTTGAATAGTTGCATCATAGACCTTCTGGACCATGAAGCCTAAATTTCTTACTCTCTGGCCCTACATAGAAACAGTTTGCTGACCTCTGGGACTATGCAAAAGATAAAAACAACAGCAATAGGAAGCATTTACTCCACACTTACTCTGTCTCACGTTCTCTGCTAAACGGATTGCCTGCGTGTTGCAAGTTTTTCACAGTCCATTTGTTTAGAGCAGAAAATTTGTCCAGCATAAAGTCAGTCTTGATAACAATTATTATAGGTTACAGACATAGCTATATCACTTTTTATAAAATAAGGAAACTGAGGTACAAAGAGATTTCAAGGTTGTCTCAGTTCACACATAGAAAGCAAAACCAAGATTCTGAGCAGGGTCTTTTGCATCTGCCAGTTCCCCAGCAGTCTTTTGTAAATTATCCACAACATCTCAGAAAATGTTCCTATTTTTTAAATAGGAAATCCCTGCAGTCACCACAGGACATCCATTTATGAAAATTGGGTAATTGAGTCCAAAGCACACTAAGTAAGAAGGACTGATGCTGTTTGTTACTGCAGAGCATTTGCCTGCTCCTCCCTCTGTGTGAAGAACTCCTGTTGAGGCTAGAGGGGTAACTGCAGAGGGGACACACACTAAGCAGAGCCTCCAAAGAAAGTAAGAAGAGCTGTCATCCACCTCTCAACCAAAGACTGTCCTCTCTCTCAAACTACACTTTCTATCCAGGAAATTTTAATTATACTTGACTTTAGGTCATAAGAAAATATACAAGAATTTTAAAACTGTTTTCAGATTGGAGGAAAAACAAGATGCTGAGTGGCAATGGAATCATATCTAACAATATGGGAGACAGTCTTCTCCATAGAATATCGTGAATGGAACAAATTTTCATGGGCATTAGGAATCCAGAAGCCAACACATGGCTATTTCTACAATTCAGAGTCTTGTAATATCATCTTCTCCCAAATGCCAATCTGTTGACTTGTGAAATATAGAAAACTGCTCTTGTGAACCTGGATATGTTTTCTTTATACAAGCTGTCTAATATCAGCATAAAGAGCAAAATTTTACAAGGAAAATTCTTATTTCATTCATAACGAGATTAAAGCAACAGTTGATGCCAAAAGTGTTATTCCACAAGCTAAACACCCCTACTCCTTGTTCTTGAGCCTCTCACCACCACCACCACAAGTTATGAGGAGAGGTTGCCCCTCTTGGGACCAAGCACATCTTCCATGCACAGACACTCAGATTTTCCTCTATTCCTTATTCTGTTATAAGACTTCTCATCTTGATCAACCTCTGAACAGCAATCATCACCCTGAGCTGAATATTGTTTGCCCATGTGCTTCTCCTGATCCATTCCCCACCCACATCAGTGCTACAAGAGGTTGACCTCCATGAACTGTATTAGCCATACTTCCTTGCTCGTTGGCTTTCAGCTACATTCCACCACTTGGAGGCATCAGCAGAAGATAGAGGAGAGGAGGAGACAGGAGGTTGGAGTATATTCTAGCAAATATACTCTTCAATAAGTCATTGTTAATCTGATTGCCAACTTCAACAGTCATTAGCCCTTAGTTCATTTCTCCCAACAGTTGACTATTGGCCATTCTTCCTCTTTAACACCCTTCCTCTCAATGGCTACAAATCTAATTTTTTGTCTCTCCTCCTCCCTCTTGGATCTGTCCTATTTGTTTCTTCCTTGTCTTCTCCTGCTTCTTAAGTGCTGTTTCTCAGGCTTCAGTTGTCTATTCTCACTGTTTCACTATCCGATGGCAATATGAGCCATATCCCAATACAGTGATGACTACCAAATCTTTATTCCAACATCGCCACTCTCTGGAGCCAGATTTCTCACAAAACATGTGCACCTGGATGACCTACAGACACTTCCAGTTTAATGTTCCAGAACCAAATTCATTATCTTTCTTCCTTACTCCTTGCTTCAGGAAACAGCAATACCATTTACCAGGGTCATTAACTGGCCATTATCCTATACTCTTCCTCACCCCTTACATCCAATTAGCAGCTAAGTCCTGCAGAGTTTCACTGTCTTAACCCATCCTGCATTTCCATTCCCTCATCTCCATCTTCATGGGTACTGACACAGCCCAGAACATGGTCACCCCTCATTTCCACCATTGCAACTGTCTCCTAACTGGTTCCCTGCCCCTAGCTTTGCCCTCTCTACTTTGTCTTTCAGAAGATTGTGTGAGCAATCTTTAGAAAATGAAAACATGAACTTCACGATCTAGTTTAAGACCTTTTGATGGTTCCCTGTTGTATATAGGTAAAATGAAAATTCTTAACATTGAATTCATGCATTGGCCTTCCCATGTCTCCCGCCATTTCTAGTAATTCTCCATCCATTCAAAATCTATTCTGCCTCTCTACTTATTCACATTCCCCAAACACACCATAGCATTCTATATCTCTGTGCCTTTGTACACGCAATCACACTTTCAGAAACACCTTGCCTTTCCTCTTGGCCCAGAGAAGTCCCACCCATCCTTCCATAATCATGTGGTGAAGTCCAAATAGCATTCACATTGCACAACAATGTAATTCATAGTTTTCAGAATTATATGTCCTGCTAGACAAGAGTATAAGGTCCTTATGAGCAAGGGCTATATCCTTTGCGTTTTCTGTCATTACATCATCAGGGATTAGCAGGATGCTATTAGATTGCTATTATAATTTATCATTGCCATTGCTATTGGGTAATTGCTATCAGAATATAAATACAAATGTATGCCTGAAATTAAAATCTCAATATTTAAAACTTTCAATAACAAAATAGATTTTTGTGGTTGTAGGGTTTGAGGGGAAAAAAAGTAAAAAAAAAAAAAAAAAAAAAAAAAAGAATTTCATTTATTTAATATAGTTTAAATACTCCCCAGACTGAAGGCAATAGAGATGGATGCCTGGGTCACTGGTGTTGTCTTTTACTGAGAATGTAAAGGATCCACTCAAGTCTTGATGAATCAAATCCACTATCTGATATAATTTTTGAACAAGCCATGTAAGTACACTTTAATGAACATTCTGATATTTATTCTGATTCTCAGTTGTCAGTGTATAGCAGAAATAGCATAAGTTTAAGTATCAGACAAAGCGAGGTCTGCTTGAAAGTTCAAATGTTTTATTGTTTTGTGACTTGCAAATGCTGAACCTTCCTGAAACTCAGTTTTACCTGTAGTCATCAGGATTGACAGAGCAATTCACCCAAACCCTTCACACTCAAATACCTAGTACCTAGCGACTGCTCAGTACTGTTTACTTCCTTCTCCTTTACAGAATGAAATTAACGTTTGTACATTTTTAGCTAAGCATTTTTTTGCAAAGATTACAAAAACATTTCCCAGTACCAAGCTCTTTCCTCTTTGCACTGACAGCCTAGTGATGGCTTCTCAAGTCCAAGAACTCTCAACAAGTTTCAGGTTTCCTTTTTAAAGAGTAACATCTACTGTCTTCTTGGCTAACACAAACCAAGAAAAAAAATCAAATCATAGAATAGATAAAAAGCATTGATTTACCTTAAATGCTAATCTGTTGCCACCAGTTGCTTTGAACTGAAACTATGGACGCTCTCTCCTGCATCTAGGAAAACTAGTCCCTCCCAAGCCACCTTAGCCTCCTCCCTCTTGCCTGTCTTCCTCAGAGGTCCTGGTCCACTCTCTTAGTATTAATTGGATGGCCTGGAATCACTGCTGCAGACTGACAGTCTGATTGGCTCAGCTCACTGTCAATCTCTACTCTGGTTCTGCCTTTTCTCAAGTTTACACTCCTGTTGCCTAGGAAATCTCAGTGACTGTGAAAGCTCAAGCCTTTTGCACTTGGGAGAGAAGCCAGCCGGAAGTTTTGCTGCAATGGTTTGGTTTCTAGAACAGCATCAGAACTTGACTCCCATGTTTTGCAAGGTAGCATTCAGCACATTGTCTTCTTTCTTTTAGAAAGCATCTTCCTGACCTTCTGTTTTCCCCAGAAAGCTTACTGCTAGGGTGCCTCATTACCAGGTGAGACTTAAAACCACAACTCTTGGGAGCAGGCAGGAGTAATTATAGGTGATTCAACGTTCTCCCTCCTCGGCATTTGCAGAGGCTCTCATTTCTGCTGTTTTCATCCTTGGTTTCTTCCCTTCTTTTCTTTCTTTGTCTCTTTTTACTTCTGTTTTTCACATGTTCCCTGGCAGTTACTTTTCCAGATAAGAAGAAATCTAGGGGCTTATTGAGATGAAAAGATCTACATTATGCTCTCTATCATTGTGTATCTATGACATCTACGCTACCCTTGCCATTCCCACTCCTGCACGTCCTGCAGGCAGGTATAATTACTGGTGATTCAAATCTTACATCTCTCTCTCTCTCTCTCTCTCTCACACACACACACACACACACACACACAAACACACACACACATACACACACAAACACACATACACACACACACACACAGTGCTGTATATAACATGATCCTGGCTGTATGCAACATCCTTACAGCATGAGAACTCACAGAACTTAGTAGATGCCAGGCACCCAGCTCTGCAGACTACAGGCAAGTTCTTTCATGGATTTGGCAAGAGGTTGGGTCCTTTCCTATATCTGCAGGGAGTATACATAGTAGCTATTTCATCGTTTTATCTGAATTGTCTGAAGACAATTGCAACACCAGAATTAAGCAATTAGAACTATGGTTCTTCCAGGGCAACCTCAGCTCTCTAATGTTTTCTTTTCAGTGGTTTAACCCCCAAGATATCAAGCATTTGAAACTTTTAAGAAGAAACTTAATTCCATCTGAGAATGCAAAAGCAAATATGAGATACAAGCATTTAAATATGAAGTATTTCTTGAAAACCACCTACCAGAGATCAAGTTTGATACAATAATTTGAGAAAAAAGATCAAAGATAAAAAACTAACAAAAAAGAAACAGAAAAGGGGGTGTTATGGACAGCATGATGGAACCACCATGCAAGCCCTCCGTAGTCTTCCTCCAGGCTGTGTCAAAGAAAGTAAAAAGAACGAAATATCTGGAGTACTTAAGCAACACTTTTGCTTGTTTCTGCTGCTAGCAACTGGTGTAATTCCAAGGGTTTTACCATGTGTAGAGATAGTATCTTCCAGATCCAGTTCAGAACACTGGATCTGGGTTTGTGGTACTGAGTTTCTGACATAATTGATTATATTTTACGGCATAAGGCTTTTTTCCATTGGTAAAGAAGGCAATGACAGTCTACAGTGTGATGTGGTAAAAAGATATGTAGAATATTACTACTGGATTCCTAATCAAATATTCATAAAAGGCAAGTCTCTGGGTAATCATTGTACTTTAAAATATGTTAGTTAAACTAACAAATGTAATGAGGATGACTACTCCTAACTGTGGTAGACAAAGTGAGGAAAGAAAAGGAAGAGATCAGGGCTTGAAATTCCAAGTTCAAGCTCCACATAAATGATCTGAAATCTTCTGTGTCTTCCCTGAGAATGTACTTGTCTCCCGTTGTCATCAGCCTGAGGTTTCAGAAAATCAAATCCAGAGTGTTATCCTAAGAGTGGCAGAATTATGATACAAATTGAATTCCCAGTCAGGCAAAGTATCTTCTGCTAAACTGAGGGGATTGATCGGGAAGGAATGACATTCTGACAATGGAGTGATATATATAGGGTAGATCCTGATGAAGCTGAGGACACACAACCTCTAAGTTCTGCTGCATCTTCTTTGCCAATAGGAGCAACCCTGCTATTCATGTCTGAGAAGGTTCATCCTGATTTTTCAAAGGAAAGAATACTAGCGCCTCTGAGGTATTTTAATCAGAAGACACTGCTGATTCTCCTTAGAACCTACTTCCACCAAACCTCTTTGCTTGTAGAACTATAACTAAACTCTGGTCCTAGCAGGCTTGAAAGAGAGATTAAAATTGTGAACCAATAAGAGACATACTACATACCAAAAGCAATGCATATTTTTTCAGTTTATACAGACCAAAAAATCTGGTGAATATGTGTGAGAATGTAAATTAATAGTGTGAGATAATGGTTGAAGGAACATAAAGTTGACTCAAGATTGATTTATTGATACAGGCCCACAAAGTACAAATTCTCAACATAGAGCACAGGTCGATGAGTGCAGGTCGATGTTTGTTTGGTTTAGTTAAAGATGAAACAAAGGGTGGCCTACACTAAATGAGCTGAAATATAAGAATTGCCTTGGGTCACTGTAGAGAAAGGTATTTAAAGGCTTAGGGAGATTGAAATGTTGGACTGGATTTATCGTGCAAGACCTGATTACCAAGGGAAATTGGGTTCCTTCTACACATTGGCCTAAAGAACAAGTCTGAACAGGAATGAAATCATGTCCTTTGTAGGGACATGGATGGAGCTGAAAGCCGTTATACCCAGCAAACTAATGCAGGAACAGAAAACCAAATACTGCATGTTCTCATTTATAAGGAGCAGCTGAATGATGATAACACATGAACACATGGAGGGGAGCAACGCACACTGAGGCCTGTCGGAGGGTGTAGGGAGAGGAGAGAGAGGATCAGAAAGAATAGCTAATGGATGCTGGGCTCACTATGTAGGTGATGGGAGGGTCTGTGCATCACACCACCATGGCACACATTTACCTATGTAACAAACCTGCACATATGCCCCCGAAATTAAAATAAAAGTTGGAAAAAAAGAAGCAAATACTATGTTTTTATTTTCTTTGTAGCACTTGTCACAACTGCGATTTCTTTGGTTTACTGTTATAGATCATAAAAAAGACGAGTAAGTCTGGAATATAGGGATTCTGTTAGCACATCACTAAGTATGTCCATGTCCTTTTATTAAAGTCAACAAAAAAAATCTACAGTAACCCAATTCAGGAAGGAAAACCTAATCACCCCAACTCTTCAAGAATGAATATTTGAATCCCCTTCCCAGTCAGGCAAAAAATCAATTGAGGTACTTGCCAAGGGCAAAGGGCATATGAAATATAAATGCTAGCTATTACCATATGATCAGTTGCAAAATGATTGTAAACTTTATGAGTGTTTGCCTTTTATTCTGTTATGAATTTGTATGTGTGGAATACTATCATATTCTTCTCACCCTATTTCCTTAAAATCTAATACATTACTTCACAGTATTTATGTTAGAGAATATCAAGGATAAGAGCGAACATCACCCAGTGACCTCTACTATAGGGAAGACTTAGTATATTCCCAGTATGCTATAGAAGAGTTGCATAAAACTGTGTTTTTCATGTCAACTTGATATATGCTGTTGGACCTAGTTATTAAATCAAACCCTAATTTATGTGTTGCTTTAATGCTATTTTTAGATGTGATTAATATCTACAATCAGTTTATTTGAAGAAGTTCTGCCTCAAGACTGCAATATCAGTTCCTGCCCAAGACTTTCCAGCCTGCTCTACAGATTTCAGATTGCCAACTCCTAGAATTCCAAAATCATATATGCCAATTCCTTGAAGAAAACAAAGATATCCTACTGCTCTGTTTGAATAAGGAACGCTGACTGATGGACCTCGCAAAGGAATTGACTCTGTCTTCAACAAAAACTATGGGGTGGCTCCAGCCCAACAGCGCCCAAACAGAAAAAGAAACAGTGGACTTAGCAGTAAAAGGCAGTTGGGAAGAGATGGGTAGATTCATTGGAGAAACAAGTTAAACTGTAGGGTGATTAACTTGCCAGAGGAAACTGGGAAAAGAGACACCTGGGAGGAGCCCTCCTTAGGTCCAAAAAAAATCTCAAACATTGTCTTTAAAAACTATCTTTTTAAAGGAATCTGAATTTTATTGGATCAACGTGTTTTATACTAGATTATTGATAAAAGCAATATGGCAATCAGCTGATGATTAGCGGGCATTTTAGCACTTCACAAACCACATCAACTCCCTCTTGAAGTCTGAGGCAGGGGAACAGTACAATTGAAGAGATAAGCTCTTAATTTCTCCTAATGGTCAGGAAAAACAAACAAGCAAAAAAAGGTTACCACAGTGTCACAACTTTCTAAAACTGTGTTGTTGTTGTTGTTGTTGTTGTTTTGAGATGGAGTGTTGTTCTGTCTTCCAGGCCAGAGTGCAGTGGGGCTATCTTGGCTCACTGCAACCTCCACCTCCCAGGTTCAAGCAATTATTCTGCCTCAGCCTCCCCAGTAGATGGAACTACAGCACGCACCACCATGCCCAACTAATTTTTGTATTTTTAGTAGAGAAAGGGTTTCACCATATTGGTCAGGCTGGTCTCGAACTCCTGACCTCAGGCGATCCACCTGCCCTGGCCTCCCAAAGTGCTGAGATTCCAGGTGTGAGCCACCGCTCTGGCCTCAAGGTAAGGAATCTTGAGTCAACTCCTCATGGGCCATTAGGAAGGCTGGGTGTGCTGTTGTAAATGGTGCCTCAATTTCCTTAATCCTTGGTATTTCTCCCCTTAGGAAAACGGAAGGGAAAGACTGAATTAAATGAACTCCTTGCTTTCATCCAGCTCCAGGAATCCCAGATTCTCAATGATCTTAAATTGATCTGAGACAGAGCCCACTGTCCTTTCAAAGTGGGCTGAAGAAGGGTCTTGGGGAGCTCCCTTGTTTCCTTTGATATATTTTCTCTTTTATCTTCTATTCTTTTGGGGATAAAAGTAAAAGAAATAAAAATAGGGGCACAAAATGAAAAACTGCCCCACTTATCCTTCAAAACCTTCCAGTAGCTTGGATGAAAGGTAAAAGGGCTTCCAAAGACCTGATTGTCCAGGGGTCCTCTCATCACCCCTGTCAGTTCTCCGGCTTTCCTGTGGACGAAAACAATCCCAATCTGCTGTGCCACGCCCAGGAGCACCTTTCCTCGGCCTACAAGAGCCTGAAAATGCTAGCTACAATGTCTATTGACAATTACCGTGCACCCACCGAGAATGGAATGAGCAACGGAACGTCTCTCCAGCACTGTGAGGAAGGCGGCCGGGGGCGAATGCATTGGACTGGGAAATTAAACTGGGGGCTCCAGCCTTGCGCGATGCAGCGTTATGTCCAGAGCGGGAGAGAGGAAAACAAACTTCCGTTTTCCCCAAAACTGTCTTTTCCACCCCAGGTTAGAGGCCCTTCTTGGCTCCATGGCCCCCGCCAGCCTCTTCCCTTTCCAGCCCGAGACGCCAACCCAGCATGGGAAACTACCGGGATGACCCTCTGACAGAACTGCTGGTGCCCATGCGCGGCGCCTGGAGCATGCCTGTCTCTGGATTTTCCCGCCAAGCACTCACCCAGTGTGGATGCCGTCAGGATTTTGGCGGCCTCTGAGAGCAAGATCCCAGGGAGAAGGAAGCCCGCTAGAAGTAGCGCCCAGCTGCCCAGCCATGCGCACTCCTGCAGAAGCCCTGGATCCCAGCCCCGGGCTGTGTGCCCTGCCCCGCCCTAAGGGACGCGGTGTGCCCTGTGCCGGTCTAAGGGACACTGTGCACCAAAGGCGCTGGCTATCGGCTTGAGAAGCCTAGGAGAGAAGATCCTGTCTCTCTTCTGTCTTCTCTCGCCTTCTGCCCTTTCTTCCTCAGTTTATGATTCATTAGATACTCTATCCTCACCCTCCCAAACCAGGGGCAGTGGAAAAAGGGGATTGGTGAACTGAACCCTTAACCCTGTCCTAACCATGTAAGCACCTCTCTCCCCTCCTAAATATTAGTATGAACCAAGAACAGTAGGGACCCTAAGAAATCACATGGATGACAGCTGCACCTTGAGGTGATGAGGACCCATCTCTCTTTTATGGATCCTTTTCTGAACTAATGGTGCCACACTTCCTTTCTTACTCGGATGACCTTGTCAAACTCAAATAACTTACACTGAGAGAGGCTTTCTGAAAGAAACCTTTTGGAGGCCATCTTTAAAAGAAATGGGCATTGCAATGGGAATACACATGGGCATATTCAGGGAGATAAAGGAAGATAATAAGGCTTTTTTACTTGAAAAATGAGGAGGGTTACATAGGTTGTTTTTAGACAATTATCCTTGGCTAGAAAAATCAATAACAAGGGTGACATCAGTCCAGGGTAGGATAGGAGTTGCTGGGCAGATATCCTCAGAGAAGTATATTTTCGTGTAAGGGTGCAGGGGCCTAACTGCAAGGTTGTGGTTTTTGGAGTCTTATGTGATACTTCTTGTTATCGGGCATACTGCATGAGAACCTCGCTTCATGGCCTTCCCTGGCTCCATTGGTTAGGGTTTTAACACAGGTGACTCCATTTTGATTCTGACAACTTTCACAACCTTATACTAATATCCTTATACTCCATTTTTCCAGATACGTGCATAAAATTTCTAGCTAGTGTCCCAAGCTCAAGAACTCTGGAAGACAATCCTCAAGAGAAATTGATCTACCAAGGGAAAATGGCCTACGATTATTACTCAGGCAGCCTCTCTAGAAGACATCATATTCATAAAACGATTCTAGTGTCCAAACGGTTTAAGCCTCCCTATAACTTCACTTCTTCATTGAAAGCATAAATCTCTAAAGTTTAGATTATAATCCTGAATAAGTATCATAAAATGGAATTGAGGCTCTTTCCAGTCCTCTCAGGGACAATTTGAAAACAGTTTACAATTTTGCCCCCTTGAAATATCAGTCCTGGCGAGGAGTGGGCACACTACTCCCAAATATCATCTTTGCATTCTCTATCCTCAATATAATGCTGCCTTAAATAAAGGATTTCAGCGCAATTCCCAACAGGCAGAGCCAGGCACAGTGGCATGCACCTGTTATCCCAGCTACTCGGGAAGCTGAGGCAGGAGGATGGCTAGAACCCAGGAGTTTGAGGTCAGCCTGGGAAACACATTGAGATCCTGTATCTAAAAAACAAACAAACAACAAAATGACAGAGAAATCCTTCAATGCCTACAAGATGAAGTGGGCCCTTGAATTCTGCTTTGCACTATTACATGTCTTCTGTCTATAAGTCTTTCTTTAAAAAAAAATCTGAATTTGCAATAGCAAAGACTTGGAACCAACCCAAATGCCCATCAATGATAGACTGGATAAAGAAAATGTGGCATATATACACGATGGAATACTATGCAGCCATAAAAAAGGATGAGTTCATGTAGTTTGCAGGGACATGGATGAAGCTGGAAACCATCATTCTCAGCAAACTGACACAAGAACAGAAAACTAAACACTGCATGTTCTCACTCATAAGTGGGTGTTGAACAATGAGAGCACACGGACACAGGGAGGGATATTGGGGAGGGATAGTAGTAGAATTACCTAATGCAGGTGACGGGGCAATGGATGCAGCTAACCAACACCATGGCACATGTATACCTATATAACAAACCTGCACAATCTGCACATGTACCCCAGAACTTAAAGTATAAATAAATAAATAAGTAGATAAATAAATAAATAAAATGAAAAAAATATATAAAAAGATAAAAATAAATAAAATTTAAAAAAAGAAATCCAATATCCCTTAAGCGTGCAATTCAGAAGTATTAAGTATTCATTCTCATTGTTTATGCAACCATTGCCACTAACCATCTCTAGAATTTGTTCATGATTTAATCACATCTTTGCGACTCAGTGTCTTCTGATATTGTGTTTCTTTCTCTACTTTTTATAAAAATTTTACTTGTATAACAGACCTTGTGTATGAAAAATTATGCAAACATTTTTAAGGCTCATATGCTCTTGCTCCAAGCATTTAAACCTTCTGTGTTCTCATCAGAAACACACTTAAACAGAACGTGTATAACAAGAGTCTCACATCATTGGCATGTATTTAACTTCAGATCTGTCTCATAGCACTATGTAACTGCTGAAATCTCTGTTTGACACCTTGACTCTTTTGTTTATGTTTGGTTCCCAGAAGCCTCAGATTTGGCATCCGCAGAGTGACTCAGGATAAATTACTCTTGGAATCTGAGGCTCACTCCCTGTGACTTTCTTTCTCTCAGCACAACTAACCCAACTCCTTGGCAGCCTCAGACCTTACCTAGCCTTTGTCTCCTCAGACTCACACAATTGACAGCAAACCAAAATATCCACTTTCTACTCATCCTAAATTATTCCTTCTATGAACTGGCAAATACCTCAAGGGGGAAAACAGAAGACTAATGTAGGTGTAACCATCATTTGTTTCTCTGCTCTATGGAATTTTGAACATTTATTGATCTTTTACATTCAATGCCTTCAAATAGCTTTGTTTTCTTATACGTTATCAAACTTTTATAATTGTATTGGGAAAAAAGTATACATTCCACAGCTCTTTTTTGAAATCCTATTGTATCAGTGACATTCACATACTTTCAATAACGTAAAAATTAAAGCTTTCACATACATTATATATTTTCCAAGTTTATGCTATAATATTAAAATTAGTTTGTTCAGTTAAGTCTTAGTAAATATAATTCAGAAAAATGTGTACCTGTATATCTACTTAATTTTGTTAAATCTTATTCACATGGGAAAGATACTTCCATGAAATATAAATTCATTTCATTTTTATACTGACAGAGAAATATTTAATTAGAAAAAAAATTATCACATATTCTAAACATTACTAACATTACATATTCTAATTATTACATAATATTTATCATATGTAAACATAACACTACATATTCTAAATATTATCACATATTCTAAATCATTAGAGAAATGCAAAAGAAAACCACAGTGAGATACCGTCTCACACTAGTCAGAATGGCTATTAATAAAAGTCAAAAAAATAACAGATGCTGGTGAGGTTGCAGAGGAAAGACAATGCATATACACTGCTGAAGAGATGTAAATTAGCTCAGCCATTGTGATAACAGTGTGGTGATTTGTTAAAGAACTCAAAGCAGAGTTTTCACTAGACCCAGCAATCCCATTATTGGGCATATACTCAAAGGAATATAAATCATTCTGCCAAAAAGACATATGCACATGTAGGTTCATTGCAGCACTATTCACAAAAGCAAAGACATGAAATCAACCTAAATGCCCATCAGTAGTAGACTGGATAAAAGAAAAAATGTGGTACATTTACATGAAATGCTACACAACCACGAAAAGAACAAGATCATGACCTCTGCAGCAACCTGGCTGGAGTTGGAAGCCATTATCCTAAGCAAACTAACAGAAGAACAGAAAATCAAATACCTCATGTTCTTACTTATGGAAGGAAGTTAAACACTGAGTACATCTGGACACAAAGAAAGGAACAATAGAATTCAGGGACTATCTGGGAGTGAAGAGAGAAGGGAGAGTGAGGATTATAGTATCTGTCAGGTACTATGCTTATTACCTGTGTGATGAAATAATCTGTACTACAAACCCCTGCAATATGCAAGTTATCTATATGACAAACATGTGCATATAACCCTGAACCTAAAATAAAAGTTTAAGAACAAACAAAAAACTAAAAAGTATATATGGGTCAATTTTCTCTTTTTGTTTATAAAAAACTTGCATGTCTTGCAAACTTTCTCCCACCAAAATTTTATATTGACTTTTAAATTTATTTTTCTTCTACACCTTACTATTATTACCTGTTAAAGTTTGGCATGCATTTTTTAACACTGAAAATAAAATCACTGAGGAACATTTCTCCCTTTCAGGTTCTCCTCCACCACACTGATTATATTCCTTCTTTCTAATGTTTCAAGTAGATGCTGAATCCCCTAGTTTCTATCAATCATGGATAATTTCTCTTTGCTGTCAAGATATACCATATAAAACCAGCTGAAGCAAATCAGAAGTGATGCCTTTATGTAATTTATCCTAAAATTTTCTACAAAGACTGTAACTTTATATAAAGTTCAAACGCAACTAAATAGCTAGTCATATGTCACTACATTACCTAGAGATAGTTTACCAGGATTTTGTCCCACTTCTATCATATTTTAAGTGAAAATATATAGAGACACTGAGTTATTTTCTGAGCTCTCCTAAATAAAAAATATGCAAAAGTTAAACAAAAACAACTTTATCTTATACCACTGAAAAGATACATCTTACTTTACATTGTAATTTTATTTGATATAAAATATAAATACATATGTCTAAAATTAGTCATCAATCACATTTTTAGATTATTCATTATAATATTCTTTGTTGAATTCATAATATTTTTGATAACAATAACATTTTTTCTGTATATGGTAGTACTCTTCAATATCTGCTATAAATGCTTATTGCTGCATACTTTTTTTAAAAAGCAGTTAACTACAACTTAAATAGGAACTTATTTACGTAAATATACATTGAGGGGTGGTAGGATGGGTGTAGAGCAATTGATTTGTTTTTTTCCCACATGCTGATTAATTCATATCTCCAATGGCTTTAAACACGTCTATGTACAAGGGAGAAAAAGATGAAAAACTGGAGAAAAGACAGCAGATTTCCACATATATCTTATTGTCTAGAACTGCATAAAATGATCATTCAGAGGTAGAAGAAAAACAATTGATTTTGTATATCCACATCAGGAATGGATGTCTGCAACACCTTTCTATACAGAATAGTGTTCATTTTTGTTTTTCTATGTAGAGTACAAATAAAATTCAGTGAGTTGAGTGTTTTGAGAAATACCACACCTTTTTTAAGAAATATCATACCTCAGCAGTAAGAAAATATTTCTTAAAACATGTTTCATTTTCTAGGCAACATAAAAACAAATTAGTGATTGATTTAAAGATGAGTTAAATTTTAATTAGGCAAAATGTTAGACATTGTATCTTTAACCAAAGTTATTCTTGTTCTTGGGTAATTCACAATGCATTCAATTTTTATCTCAACTCAGTGCCAACTTTAAAATGTATACTTCTCAAACAATATCAGAAATTTATATTCACATACATCATGTTCAAGATGTTGAGAAAACCATGCCAAGATTAAACATTTTCTGAATCGCACAAACGAAATATGCTGCCCTTGAGAATGAAAATCTTTGTGTGGTTATTGACTTTTTTTTATTCTCTGGGGTATAATGAGAACTTGTTTGATCAAACTACAGAAAAAATAATCATAATAAGAGTTAAAATTTTATAGCAATGAGCAAGTCATTACACATATATACACACACAGAGGATATCAGAATGTGAGTGGTAAGAATACCAGTCATGTGTCAAATCATCAGTTTGCTTTGAAACTGTGCTACTCATTTTATCCATATGTAAAATGCTTGTGATAGTATTATGTCATTTACCTCCAAGATTGTATTCAAGGTAAAATGAGTAATGCGTGTAAAAATAATCTGAAAAGGTAATATCAACAAAGCTTAATGTTAGAATATGATACTATGACACTGTATTCAATGGTCACTGATATATGACTAAACAAATACTTTAAATTAGAGAAAATCTAATCTGAAGGAGAATGAGAAGTATTAGGAAATGTGCGATGGGAACACGTGTTAGGTGTCAGAGAAGTTCTAATAAAACAATGAAACAACGTTTAATGACAGACTAAAATACAGTAAATGTTACTATTTTTTTTTTTAGTGACCAGCAAATTTCCAAAATTAAGCATGACTACACAGGAGGAAAAAACGAGCTAACGTGGGCATTTAACCTATTATAAAATACTCTGCTCAACTTTCAGATGAGCCAGGGATTCAGTCACACAGGTGCCTGAGGGACTTGGGCAACTGACAGAAATATAGCAGTACAAGACTTGAACTAATCGGTTCTAAGCACAGCAGGATATGGGACGTCCAAAAAGGAAATTGTTCTTGAAAGCGTTGGTAGTGAGAGCTTAGGAAACAAAATCTGTAGAGTTTCAATAATGTGTTTTTGAAATTTCTTTGCAGAAATAAAGAAAGGGGCAAAGAGGGCTTTAGAAGAATAATAGAAATTCCTGGTACCAAGTCCTAAGGGTCCTGCATTGAACTAGTTTCAGAGGGGATGAAAAGAACTTAGTAATTAGAAATGCGAATATGTAGAAAAATGAGAGCTAGGAGGGACTCAAGGGTAGTCACAAAAATTTAAACTTGGGATATAGGAAAATAACCTTTTCAAAAATGAAAATTGAGTGGTGATGCATGCCTGTAGTCCTAGCTATGGGCAGGCTAAGGTGGGAGGATCGCTGGAGTGTGGGAGATTGAGGCTACAGTAAGCCATGATCATGCCACTCCACTCCACCCTGGTTGATAGAGTGAGACCTTGTCTCAAAAAAAAAATTAAAATTGAAAAGTCCATAGAAATAATAACTTTTGGAGCAAAAATGGATTCAAGATAATTGAAGGGCATCCAACATGAAGACATCCTACATATGAGCTGTCTGAACTAATGGAACTCAGGAGAAAGGTCAGATATAGATATAAAAACATAAAATGATTAGACAAAGCCATGGGAGTAAATGAGATTTTTGAAAAACAGGGTACAAATAGTAGACCTGAGTTCAGTCCTACATATTTTCTATATTTTGGGTTAGGAAAAGAATACATATTTTTAAAAAAAGAATGATTCAAATAAAGAAGTAAATGAATAAAAAGAGAACTAACAGAATGCAGAATTACGAAAAGTAAGAAATACAGTATTAGTAGTCTGAGAAATGATCATTAAAAGTTTCAATTAAAGAAGAATTAACTATATTATATCTTACTGTGCATATATTTTTAAGTGTATACTTGAAATTTTGTGTCATTTTATTATCATCTAATAAACCCATTTAGGGAAATGCCAGAGAAATGCCAGAGAAATGAATACACAGATAAAGACAAAATATCCTTAGTAGTTTATTGGGAGAATGTGTGTGTGTATATATCTATGTGTGTGTAAATATACACGTGTGTCTATGTGCATGTATATATAGTATGTATATAAGTATACGTGTATATATGTGTATGTATATATAAGTACATACGTGTATACTTACATATTTACTCATATACATAAATACATATGTAAATATATGTATGTGTAAATCTGTAAGTATACATACATATATGTATATATGCATATATATTTATATATACACACAGATATATACCTATTTACATATATTTACACATATACATACATACACACATGTATTCATGTATTCTAAAGTAGAATTCTTATTAAATCAGAAAAAATCAAGAGATCCAATGTATAAATCCTCTAAATCTAGTTTTAGACTTTCTCTGGATAGATTCACATCATAGTACTTATAACCAGATATTATTTCAAAAGTGCCAATTCTCAAATGAGAAAAAGAAGTCACTGATAGATACTACCTAATAAATTAAATATTATGAAAAAATAAGTTTCTGATGTATTATGGATAGATCCAAGATAAAAATGTACAGCCATCAATTCTCAGACTTCTAATTTCCTGACACTAGAAGCAAAATCTGCGATATTTGCTGCAGTTAGGACAGGGAGCTTATAACAGCCAGTGATCTGTTTAATGTAGAAGCAGTAGTTGTCCTGAATGAGCTTTTTTATACCCAGAACCTCACAATCACTCACCCCATGGTGGTATTTACAAGCTATTTTTGACATCAAACGGAATCTCTAAGATGATAAAAACACCTTCCCAAAACAGCCCCCCTCTCCTGAGGACTCCACAGTTTTGATTCACGGCCATTTTGTCAATTAAGTACTTTTAGTCATGATGCGTCATAACGAAGAACTTTTCAAAATCCTATGAAATTGGTATCTGAGAGAAAGTTACACTGGCTCTAAAATTAAGTGGCAGAAGACAGTGCTGTCTGTCTAATCTAACATGCAGTGGGGGTTCCAAGGTAGTACACTAATTTCCTGCTTAAAAATGGGAAACAAAATGTACCTTGTTTTTGTCCTCATAATTAAATCAGAAAAAATTCCAGATGGGTTATCTCTTTTCTGAGAAAAACTCACAAGTGGTAGAGAAACACAGACTTATAAGTTATTTTTTATATCCTTTATGTATTTTTCAACATGAAATCTTTCGGAATTCTTTGTCCCCTTTCCACAAGCATTTGTTCACAAGGGAGCTTTCTAAGACTCAGTTGCCCAGTGGCTTTTTAACGCTTTAATGCGCCTGAAGCAGTCTCACATGTAGTGTGTTTCCAACTCCCGACTATGAGCTAGAAAGCCTTAAAGAAAAGTAAAATATAACAAACAAAAACACAAGGAAACTCTTCTGGATGATCAATGGTGACATTTATATTCCATTGCAAGTAATGAATATTTATATATTTGACGGCAGTAAAGGGGATTCACACTCTTTCCGTATTGGAATATTTTCGTTAATTTAACCAGATGATGTTAATTTTGGGCCCTTATTGCATTTATAAAAGGGACATGGTCATTTATAGATAGCATGTCTAATAATCATACCTCTCTCTTCCTAAAATTCCAACCACAGATAACAGAAGCAGCATATGTAATGGGAATCAAGGATTGAGTTATATTAAGACAAGTCCTGTGCCTTGCAAAGTACAGATCTCAGTGGTCAAGCTGACCTGGAGAGCACAGATAGACTACATGCCAAAATTGTATATTCAGAGGGCAAAGCCTTTCTCTGCCCACACTTCCACTCTCAACCTTAGAATTCTCCTGGTCACATAGAGTTTTGTGACCACCATGCAAACCCATCTGATATCACAATAGAGACAAAGAGACAGCACAAGACTTTTTTTCCCCTTTTATATGTGATCTGAGTGGCAGAGCCATATATGTCAAGTGAAAAGCGAGATTTTGTTCTTTGGAGAAAACTTAGTGAAGTTTTAAAGTGAAAACTTTGGGTGTATAGAACTCTTGCAAGGGAGAAATAGCAGGATCACTTGACACTATGGGGGTTCCAACTGTAGTCTCAATTCATGGCCGTGAATCTTATCAAAGAGCGAGCAAATATGGAAAAAGACAAAACATGTATGAAACTACAGTGATATTTTCTCAGATCAGGGGTATATAAAGACATTAAGACAAAAGTATTTATAACATTGTCAAGTTGTTACTTGTAATGGTACATCATGAAATCTAAGGCGTTTAATTAAAGAGCTTAAAATACGTATCCTTAAACCCATACAGCATGCTTTGAAGTTGCTTTTTCTTACCTCATGGGTTAGTTGTAAGATGGAAACCTGTAGAGCTGTTCTATAATTTTAATTACTTTATCTACTTATTCAAAACAAGTATTTAAAGAAACAAAATGTAAAAGACTTCTCATATTTCGTTCTTTAAGACAAAAAGTGTAAACAATCTATGTTTTTTCATTGTAGTTGAAAGTCTTGTGTTTTCGAGTACAAAGTATTTCTTTTTTAAAATCAGTGGTTTTACTAACAGAATATTATGGGTTGATACATAGTTTTGTGAGATACTCATCCTCCTTTTGAAGAAAGTCATAATTAAATAGGATTGTATTTTTAGTCAATCAAATACTTAGTTTTAAGCCTTGTATAATTTATATGTTGACTGTGTAATGTTAGAAAAAGCACTGATGATATTTAATATATATTAAAGATGTACACATAAACTGGCTCTAATTAGAAATGTAAACCAGTAAAGAAAAAAGCAGCACGAGGTGATTCCAGTAGATAAAAAATTATATGTTTCGTTGACTAATTATTTTACTTATACACTCACCAAAAAATTTAATATCTACTACACTCTGGGCTAGAGGTTCCTAAATAAATAATAAAAAATATTATTTATTTAGGAATCTCTAGCCCAGAGTGTAGTAGATATTAAATTAAATAATAATAATATAAACTCTCTTCATCTGATACCATATAGTTACTACATATCTCTAAAAGTTACTGTTATGGACTTACATATGTCGGAAAGATTATTACTTAAATTAGAATCATAAGAAATGAGTGGGGAAGAAATATCAGGGAAGGTAGAATCAGAATTGTCCCACATTGTAAATATTTCCAGTAAACAACAAACATCTACAAACAGAACACAAAGAAAATCATTTGCATTTTCCTGATAAGATTTTGGCAATTTAGGGACAAGTAATATGGGGCGTCTCAACTGAATCCTCAATTATAAATACAATCAACAAAATATGTTTTTAAAATAATTTTGAATTACAGAAAGGTATTGATGAGAATGAATCAGATATAGACTTAAATATTTTTTTTAATTTACTACTGTTAATTTGCTTAATCCTTTCTTAGAAAAACATCCAATTATGTTTTACGTAAAAATATATTATTGTATTATAAAGACAGGAGGCTGGTTTTGAAAGTGAAGAAGATACAGCAAATTAACTCTACACATCCTGTTATAAAGCACAATTATTCACACTTTATTGTATACTATATATTTTACAAAAGTAATTTATGTTATTATTATCATTTTAATAATAATAACATCGTGAGGCAGAGCCTCGCTGTGTTGCCCAGGCTAGCGTGCAATGGCTATTCACAGGCGTGATCATAAGCACTACAGCCTTGAACTCCTGGGCTTAAACAATCTTCCCTCTTCAGCACCCTGAGTAGCTGGGACTGTAGGCACATGTCCACATTCCTGGCTTAATTTGTTGTATAATGAGATAATGGCTTTCTTAATATTTTCCTTGAAATGATTTAAGTACCCAGTTCTAACGGAAGTGCTATAGATAAACAAATCAAGATAGGAAACCAAAGTGGATTCCTGAACTGATTATATAATTTTTCATAGCTCAAAGTTACCTAAGTGACTTTTTTGAAAGCTGACAGCTATAGTGAGATAAATGTCTGCCCAGGATCACTTACAGTGGACCTACTTAAGGACAAGAACAGGCCTGGCCTGGTGGCATGTCTGTAATCTCAGCACTTCGGGAAGCCTCGGTAGGAGCATCCCTTAAGGCCAGGATTTACAGGCCAGCCTGGACAATACAGCAAGACTCCATCTCTACAAAAAAGAAAAAAAAAAACAAAAACAAAAGAAAAATTAGCTCACGGTGGTGACATTTGCCTGTAGTTCTAGTTACCAGGGAGGCTGAGGCTGGAGGATCTCTTGAGACCAAGGCTTCCAGGTTACAGTGAGCTATAATAACAATATTGCACTCCAGCCTGGGAGACAGAGCAATATCCTGTTTCCAACAAAATAAAAAGTAAAGAACAAGAACAACATCTAGAATATACTCTGGCTAACTTAAAGAATTTTCTCTATCCATAGCTAGATCACACTTTTTTAAATCTCTCATTATTTATAAAAATCCATTTGCTATTTGGTTCAATCTTGTTTTAGATTTGAAGTAAACTGAGACTCCATGAATTGAACAGGCTATCAAAAATCATTTCCTTTCAAATTAAAATAACAAATTATATATAACTATTACTTTACACTGGTCAAGAGTAACAGGGATTACATTGGGGCTATGACTTAGATTTTTTTTGCTAAAATAGTGAAGATAGAGTTCTTAACTAATCATTTGTTTCAAAGCTTTTAAAGCAATCACAGATACTAATAACCAGTATTTGGATAGTTAAGAATTAACTGTGTGTGCAAAGTGGAAGGTAAGTTGTGCATACATCAAAAGATTTACAGATATTTGAAAAACTATAGCTGGATTAAAATAAGTGTTACATATGTATAGTGTATTCGACTCAAAGATTTCCAGTGAGTATTAACAATCAATATGGATAGTTGGAGAAAGATTGAGCAAAAAGACCAGTTGAATTTGCTTCACTTACCAGTTCCTAGAATTATTAAACTAGGGACATTGTAGATAGGTCAGAGAATTCACGACGCATATGTCTTCTCATATCCCAGTATTATAACAATAACAAAAGAATTATAAAAACACTTACTGCATCATGGGTGATATGGTTTGGATCTCTGTCCCCACTGAAATCTCATGTCAAATTGGAGGTGGACCAAGTGGGAGGTGATTGAATCATACAGGCAAACTTTCCCTTTGCTGTTCTTAGTGACTGAGTTCTCAGGAGATCTGATGGTTTAAAAGTGTGTGGCAATGTTTCTGGTAATAATTCTCCTCTTCCTGACAGTTTTATCTCAGATGTAGTACTATTCTTTTCTTCAAATAATCTAGATTAAAACACACACACACACAACACACACGCCTACACTACTTTCTAGTTTAGGAATAAAGTAGCCACAAAAATCCATGCAGAAACATTCTCCCAACTGACTATTGATGTCAAAAATAAATTTAAATGAAGATATACTCTCTCATTCTGTAATTAAAGCTTGGTTTTCCTGGAAGAAGTAATTGATGGATCTTCTGCACATGTATCCCAAAACCTAAAGTGCAATAAAATATATATGTATATATATATATAGATATGTAAAAGATATATATTGTACTGAGACAATACAAAATAAATGTAATTGAAGTTGAGAGTATATATTATAATTTGCACCATATTTAACTTCTAAATGAAGAAAATGAATACATGATTACATATATATATCTTAAATTTTTCCTTTTTCAAAGTCTCTAATGTATTTCAACAAAAATCTCAATTATTAATTCTGTAAGATTGCTTGTCATAGCCTCTATGGTTTTATAGATAATGAAACCCCATCTTACTTTCTACTTTATTCCTGGAAAATTATATTCTAGTGCCTTTTCATCAACTAAAATTGTCAAAAAGAGAATCTTTTCTGTGCACTTGCAAATTTCATTCTATATAAAATGGGCTTTCCATTACATTCAATTTGATATATGACCTTATCATTGTCTATCTTGTTAAAAATTGCTAACATTTGTTAAATGTATTAAATGTTAATTGTGTCTTGAAATATTTAAGCATCTAAAATGTAATACATGTTGACTCATAATTTTGTTATGATATTTTGAAAGGCAAATTAGGGTGCTGGTGATTCTGTAACATGTGGATGATGATCTATACATGCATTTTGACGTAATATTCTAAATCCCATGGGGAATTTACATTCATTTATCTCTTATTAATTTTTGTGTTACAACCTACTATGTGTGATATATTGCCCAGAGGAATTACTTTTCCTTTTTTTGGCATCTCTTTAGTGTTTAAGAGTTCTTGATTTACTTTTCATTGCCTCTGAAGGATTCTTGTAAGGAATATTTTGCTGTATCTTCTAAATAACAACTACAAAAAAGTTTTCTAATACTTTTTAAACTATTATTCACATAATAGTTGTTCATTCTAATTGTGAGTTCAGTTTGTATATATACGTTGCTCTCTGGAAAGGCTGAATATGAAAGTTAAACTGAATTTTAGTTAGAGTTAAAATACTCTAGTCTGTAAGAATCTTGTATACATTTAGTTTTTATACAGTGACTCACTCTCTTGAAAAAGAGATAGAAAGAGAGAGAAGTATGTTGGTTCATAGAAGGGAAGGTTTTGACTTTCATGAAGGACACAATTGTGTGTTTCTATAGCACTTGTCTTCAGGAAGAGCAATACTTTCAAGAGTTCTGTCAGAAGCATTCCCGTGAAGCAAGATCATAGTTCATATTTTAGTAGCCAGAGTAAATTTTCTTAGGAGACTTCTCTTACTGTATAACAACACATCTAACATTTCGTAACTTTAAAATAACAAATCAGGTATAAGCTACAGAGATTCCTGCTGCTTCAGTGTGACTGTGAAGCAGCAAGAAAATATCACAGGGCTAACATTCGACTGGCTTTTGTCTTAGATAGGCACTATTTATAATCATCACAAATTCTCGTCACTGAAATTATTTGTGCTTAAATTTCCTCATCTACAAACTAATGAGGTTTGCTCTCATAGTCTCTAATGTATAAACAGCATCAAAATGCATACATTATGTATATAACAGGTAAGAATTTAAATATTTGACATTTAAAGTTGAATGAAATTCATATAAGAATCCATTAGATGAGAAAAAGTAGTTCTAGAGTACTATTTGCTCAAATTCCCAAATTTTTGGGGAGGCCAAGGAGGGTGGTTCACTTGAGGTCAGGAGTTAAGAGACCAGCCTGGCCAATATGCTGAAACGCTGTCTCTACTAAAAATGCAAAAATTAGCCAGGTTTGGTTGTGGGCACCTATAATCCAAGCTACTCAGGAGGCTGAGGCAGCAGAATTGCTAGAAACTGGGAGGTGCAGGTTGCAGTGAGTGAGCTGAGATGCTGCCACTGCATTATAGTCTGGGCAACAGAGTGAGATTTCATCTTAAAAAAAAAAAATCCAAAATTTTACTTATTTTCCAAATTACTAATGGGTTAATTAATTTCCTTATTAATTTTTGCATTATTTTATTTAATTTCTATGTAAACTATACAATTTCCAGATTTAGATGGAACTAGATGCCTTATTGTCTTTTATGATAGTAGCCATGGTATATATGAGCTAAGTGTTTTCGTGTTTTGTGGTTCTTTAATAGTATATGAAACTTGGTTGTCATTCAGCAGAGTAATTGGTCTCTTAAATGTACTCATTTAGCCTCAACACACAACAGCATAAATTAAGGGGTTTTTAAAAATCATTGCACAACTGTCTTATTTTTCTGAGGCTGTTTTGAAAACATCATTTAAAAGTCAGGAAATGACTGATAAATGAAAAGAGGGGAAATCCATACATTCAGAAAGAATGCATTTTGAATGAAATGTAACTACAAGCTAATGCTAACATTCTGTTTATTCCAGCTTTCTTTAACTTTGTCCACGTGCATATAATATGATGCTTAAAAGGGGAGCTAGTGGTCCTTGGATTAAATAGATCTACTTCCTTTTTCCCTGTCAATGTATCATTCTTCTAATATTAAATTGTTGCACCTTAAAAGGTACAATGAAGAAATTATCGATGCAAAGAAGTATTGTAAAAAATGATTTTGTTTTATTTTAAAAGAAAAAAAAGCACAATGTGAAAAATGTTTACCATATTTTAAAATATAATTGTTGACTACTATTAGATGCTGTTATTTATTAAAATACTAGTATTGTCATGCAATTTAAAATAAAATATCAAATTGCATGTAGTATAAAATAAATAGTAATATTTACATTTAAGAAGCCATATAATTTTATGAGCATTGCACATTATCAGATGCTTCATGTCATTATAATTCTGAATGCAATTTTGATGCCAGGCTTCCTTTATGTAGTCGAGCTGAAGCTTCTGAGGGTCTTTGAACTTTCATTCTTGCTTGGCTTCCACTCCTCCCCCAGCCTGCCATCCTCGTGACTTTACCAGTATCTCCTGGGAGCAGTTAATTCATCTCTTGCACATGAATTTTTAACTTTATATCTCTTTTGTAGGTGTCACATTAGACAACTCATATCTTGTAAGAATTAAGACTGAAATTCTGTGGTATATCATTTGCCAGCCATATGGCAACAAAGAAACCAGGGCTGTTGATAAATAGATAGTTGGAAGTCCCTGGCACACTGTAGTATACTGATTACCAACAGACTTCCCTGAGGGAATCAGGGTGCAGTAGAGGGGAAAGAGATTCACTGGCTTCCGCAGTGGATCTGGCCTGGAGAAAAAAGGTAATTGTCACTATAAAGTCTATGAAATGGGCTAATAGTTACTCAAGGCCATTAAAACATAAAAAAGATACTGCCAGCATAATCCATCATAAAGTATGTTGGAAAAGTCAGTAGGCTTCCACATTAACGTTTTTTAAAGAGACAATTATCTCCACTAGCCAGGTTTGCAATCATGTTGAAAACCAGACCTCATACCTATCATAACTAATTCTACAAGTAGAAGAGCTTCAGGTAAATGTGGACTTTCAGCTTTAGCCAATCTTCTTTACAGGAGTATGACACTGAAGTCGGGATGTGGGTCTCTGGATTTTATCAAAAATCTAGAGCAATGAACACCTCACATTTTCCTGAACACTTTGGGAAAATAACAGTGAATTCCTTCTTTATTAGAGTATTGTAGTTGGACTACCGTGGAGCTTTTCTTAGAGGCATCAATAGGTGCAGATGACTTAAAAGACTGTATCTGCCCTCCTCAAGACTTTCTCTACCTTAGCTCTTGGCTAATACCAATATCTAGGGTTAGGTAATTAGAACAAGTAGTAATCAGAAATGTTCTGAACACACTAAGAAGGGAATTATTCTCCAAAGGAGCATGAGGACCTCATAGATACATACCTACAGGAATTGAGAGAGCATACCTGAGAGGAGACCTTGAGTGCAATAGACCGGGGAAGTAAAATTTAACATTAGGTAATGGAGAGCTCTTTGATGTTGGAAAGTCTCCTTTAGCCACGATACAATGTGCTACCAGTGGGGCCAATACTGACATGGCACTGGGCTGGCTGCTGGAAGCTTGGGGAAAAATATGTCCTACATTAAATAAGTTGGAAATACCAAAAATGTCTTTGTAGGATTCTGAAGAAAGAATAAAAAATTTAGCATGCTCAAACAAATTAAGTGTGCAATAATGGAGAAGCCAACAGGTGCTTCTGTTTCTTGAAAAGATCCAGAAGACATGTATAGAATTGATATTGTAAGTAATATGATACTGAAAAAACAATCGTACCATAGACATGCTCACTAGTGCCTGACTATCCTCTTCAGGTGACAGCTATGTGCAGCTCATGTAGGGGATGCTACAGATCGTAGTGTCAATGGGAATAGTAGAAATCCAGAATAGCAGCTGGTAAACGGATTAACTTAATCCCAGGGATGTGGAACAACGGGAAGAGAAGCAAAAAAACAAAGCCAAGGGATCTTAATCTAAAGGAATTTTGATTATGGTGAATGAATGGGCACATGAGAGTTGCACAATGTGTAAGGATCTTTATATCACATGTTAATTTTCACCAAAGAGCATCTACTGCAGAAGAAGCATTGACTAACAGTGCACAGAAGGACCTATACCAAAGATAGTGAACCACTCTGATTTGAGCTACTGTGGAGCTTGCACAAGAATTTCATGAAAAATGCTACCATGGTGGTGTACATGCAGGCTAAGAATAAGCTCAACAACATGCACTCACTGCAGCCTTGACCTCATGGGCTCAAGCGACCTTCCAACTTCAGCCACCCAAGTAAATTTTTTAATTTTTAGTAGACACAAGATCTCGCTATGTTGCCCAAGCTACTCTCAAACTCCTGAGCCCAGTGATCCTCCTGCCTTGGCCTCCCAAAGTACTAGGGTTATAGGACACTTCAAGATTTTCAAACACTATTTGACAGAATTTCTGAGAAACTATAGAAGATGAAATACAAATTATTTATCAAACCTGAGAACTTAAAATAATTTTTACTATGCCTCTCTAGGTGGTATTATGATTTTCTAAAATATGTTCCAATTTAACTGATACTGAAAAGGAAAAAAATAGCAATCTCTTACCTTATACTAACCTTGTATAGCATTTAAAGTCACAAATCAATTTGATACACATTAGAATAATCCAATAATATTATTAGCTACCTTATATATGTATGTATTATTTCCCTATTAGCACTCTGGGGAGGGATTATATGTTATATTTGTAACATGTATAGCTGGAAACATAATAATAGAGAGTAAAGAAAAGTTGATGTATCCGTATTGTGTTTTAACTGAATAAACTACTTTTACCTCTGTTTATAAATTTATTCTTCTCTTTTATTCATTCAGGAAAAAATATATTTCAGATATCATGCCTCCAACCAAACGTCTCTCTATAATATAATTTATTTATTTACACTCACTAATTTAAAGGTAAAATTCTCTGCCCATTGGAAATAAACATAAATGGGGATGAACAGGGATCTAAATCATGACTAGAAGAAAACCTAGGTTGGGGATGTAGGTAATAATGAGCTGAAACAGACTTTTAAAAAATTTAGCAAGGGTATTGAGCTGGATGAGACTGACAAAAAACTAAAAGGCAGGAAAAGAAGAGAGTAAAAAAGAGGGGAGGAGTAGAGAGATTGGGATAAAAAGTTGAGTATCAGAACTGGAGATAGAGAGAAATCTAAAATATCCCGATGTCTAGACTTTATAGCTGCTTATCTGTGTGACGTCTATTAAAAGTTTGTCCTCATTACTTACACATATATTTTGCAGTCACTAAGAAGGATGTCTCCCAGACTGGCATTATCATTTAGATAATCGCAGTTGATTAATTTTTATTGAGTGATTCCAAAGTACTGAAAAGAAATCTTCCCCAGGTTCCCTAAAATGTCCTAAAAAGATATCAATAAAAGGTTTAAAAATAAAATTTACTAAGGATGGATATATTGCAATATACTTTCTCTTCAAAGATTATTGAAAACAAACTGGAAATCAACTTGTTATCTTCATTTCGAGATGTTTATGTTGCATTTTGAGTTTATATATGTTTGTGTGTGCATAAAACATATAGTTGTCATATGTGTAAATATGATTACTTAATACATATATAGGCATTATTGGGCTATTTAATAAATAGATGTAAAAACAAAATGCTGTAAGATGCAGATATTAATAATAATGACATAGATATTCCAAAAAATATTAGCACATCAATATTTATTTCTAAACAAACCCTCTTCAATGATCAATGGGGATATGTTATTTTCATTTTTGCTTATATTCAAATGTTTTATAAATTTGTTTACTAAATTGACAGTTTAGAAATTAAGTTGAAGAAAAGACATTTAAAACATAAGCACATTCATAATGAATAATGATGAAAAATTGATAGAAATTAAATTAGAACAACAAGGTATGTTATTAAAATTATGACAAAGTATGCCATTAGGATAAAAAGAAGATATCCATCCTAAGCAATTGAATTGTATTAATGCTATCACATTCCTCTGATAGGGGAAAATAATCCTACCAAATAATGTTTATAAAAAATGATGACTTTGATTAGAGATTTTTTTTCAATTAATTCATACAATTTATTGGAACAATATAAGAAGATAATGGGTCCAGTATTAATATTCTGCATATGACTAGCCAGTTATCACAGCACCATTTTTTGAATAGGGAATCCTTTCTGCATTGCTTGCTTTTGTTAGGTTTGTTGAAGTTCAGATAGTTTTAGGCTGGTGGTCTTATTTCTGGGTTCTCTATTCTGTTTCATTAGTCTATGTGCATGTTTTCATACCAGTGCTGTGCTGTTTTTATTACTGTAGCCCTGTGGTATAGTTTGAAGTTTGGTAGCATAGTGCCCCTAGCCTTGTTCTTTTTGCTTAGGATTACCACGCTTTTTAGGCTCTTTTTTGGTTCCATATGAATTTTAAAATAGTTTTTTCTAATTGTGTGAAGAATGATGATAACTAAATACTATGTTGAGGGCCTTGAGTGAGACTCTGAGACTTGCTGACTTCAGGTGAGACTCAGAGCATTCCCAACTGTAGTGGCAATGGGGTGAGATTCTTTGCTTGAGAAAAGTATAGGAAAAGTAAAGGGGACTTTGATTTGCACCTTAGGTATGAGCTCAGCCATAGATGTATGGAACACCAAGCAAGCTCACTGGGTCCCCGATTCCAGGATTTCAGCCTTTGACAGAAATTCTGATCCAGCCCTGGGCCAGAGCCCAGTTCCCTAAAGAGTGAGTCCTAGACCACACAGGCAGCATTCACCACAGTCTGACTGAAGAGCCCTTCAGCCCTGCAGGAACATTGCCAGTAGCCTAGCAGTATTCCCTGTGGGTCTGTGGTGGCAGTGGCCATGAGGTGAGGCTGCTCTGCCTTTGGGAAAAGGAAGAAAGAGCATGAAGGATTGCATCTTGTGGTTTGAATGCCAGCTTACCCATGTACACTTGAACAAGTAGACTTCTATGGTTTTGACTCTAACCCCTGGCTCCCACACAGCACCTCTGGACCTACCCAGGTTCTGGGGAAACTTACCACCCTAAATGCAAGGACACAGACCCAGGTGGCTTTGCTGCCTGCTGATTATAGAAGCCCAGGGTCTTGATTGAGTGTAGGTAGTAGTCAAGCAGTGGTCACAGCAGGCCGTAGGTGACACCAAGTGCTGTGTTGGCATCAAGTGTGACCCAACACAGCCCTAATAGTGGTGGCCATGGGGATTCTTGTGTCACTTGATCCTTAGCTTCAGGTAGCTCAGAACAGAGAGTAGTACTGCATTTGTTTGTGAAGAAGGGAAGAGAACAAGATTCTCTGCCTGATAATACAGATAATTCTTCTTGATCTCATCAAAGACTATCATGATGGTAGACTTTAGGAGTCTGCAAGAACCACAGCATTACTGGGCTTGGGGTTCCCATAAAAAAGATACAGCTTAGACCACAACACTCAAGTTCTTAAGAATATCTGGAAAGTCTTCCCAAAGACAGATAAAAAGAAGAACTCTTCAGTGTTCAGACACATAGGAACATCTACAAGTCTCAAGACAATCCAGGAAAATATAACCAAATGAACTAAAAAAGGCACAAGGGACCAATCCTGGAGACAGAAATATGTGACCATTCAGGCAGGGAATTGAAAATAACTGTTTCGAGGAAACTCACAGGAATTCAAGGTAAAACAGAGAAAGAATTCAGAATTCTATCTGATAAATTTAACAAAGAGATTGAAATAATTTCAAAGAATCAAGCAGAAATTCTCAAGCTGAAACATACAATAGGCATACTAAAGAATGCATGAGAGTCTTTTAATAATAGAATTAACCAAGCAGAAGAAAGAATTAGTGAGATTGAAGACAGGTTATTTTTGAAAATACACAGTCAGAGTAGACAAAAAAAAGAAACATAAACCATAATGAACCACACCTACAGGATTTCTTACCATGTAAAAAAAAAAAAATCTCAAATAAAAATGGTCTAAGACCTCATACTATACAACTGCAACAAGAAAACATTGGGGAAAATATCTCGGACATTGATCTGGGCAAAAATGTCCTGAGTAATATCCCACAAGTAAAGGGAACCAAAGCAAAAATGGACAAATGGGATTACATCAAGCTCAAAAGCTTCTGCATAGCAAATAAAGCAAACAACAAAGTGAAGAGACAACACACAGAATGGCATAAAATATTTTCAGTCTACTCATTCATAACTGGAATATAAAAGAAGCTCAAAAAACTCAACAGAAAAAAAATCTAAAAATCTGATTTAAAAATAAGCAAAATATTTGAATAGATATTTATCAAAAGAAGACATACAAATGGCATATAGGCATATGAAAAGGTGATCAACATCACTGATTATCAGAGAAATGCAAATGAAAACTACAATGAGACATTATCTCACTCCAGTTAAAATGGTTTATATCCAAAAGACAGATGATAAATGCTGGTGAGGATGTGGAGAAATGGAACCCTTGTGCACTCTTAGTGGGAATGTAAATTAATATAATCATATGGAGAACAGTCTAGAGGTTCTTCAGAAAAATAAAAATAGAGCTATATTATCCAGCAATCCCACTGTTCAGCATATAAGCCAAAAGAAAGAAAATCTGTATATTGAAGGGATATCTTCACTCTCATATTTGCTGCAGCACTTTTGACAATAGATAAGATTTGGAAGCAACTAAGTGTCTATCAGCAAATGAATAGATCAAGAAAATGCGGTACTTATGTATAGGGGAGTACTATTCAGCCATAAAGATGAATGAGATCCTGTCATTTTCAACAATGTGGATAGAAAAGGAAGTTATTATGTTAAGCAAAATAAGCCAAGCACAGAAGGTCAAAAATAGTATGTTCTCACTTATTTGTGAAATTTAAAATTCCAAACAATTGAACTCATGGATGTAGAGAGTAGAGGTTACCAGAATCTGGGAAAGGTAGTGTGTGGGGTGCTGGGAAGGTGGTGATGGTTAATGGCTATAAAAAAGTACTGGAGAAAGAATACATAAGACATAGTATTTTATAGCACAACAGGGTGACTATAGTCAACAATTATTTAATTGTACATTTAAAAATAACTGGAAGAGTATAATTGGATTGTTTAGAACTCAAAAGATACATGCTTGATGGGATGGTTACACCATTTTCCATAATTTGTTTATTGTGCATTGCATGCCTGTATAAAAGCATCTCATGTACCGATAAATATATGTACCTACTGTGTCCCTACAAAAAATTTAAAAAAGAAAGAAAAAAGAAACATTACACTGTATCCCATACATATATTAAATAGTTATGTTAATTATATAAAATATAAAACTGTTTTAAGAGAAAAATATAGTTTTTCGAGATAGTATCTCTTCTGTCACCCTGGCTGGAGGATAGTGGGATCTTAGCTCACTGTAATCTCTGCCTCCCAGGCTTAACTGATCCTCCCACCCCAGCCTTCCGACTAACTGGGACTACAGAAGTGTGCCTCCGTACCTGGCTAATTTTTATATTTCTAGTAGAGATGGGGTTTCGTCATGTTAACCAGACTGGTCTCCAACTCCTGGGCTCAAGTTATCTGTTCACCTTGGCCTCCCAAAGTGCTGGGATAACAGGTGTGAGCCACCACACCTTGCCGAAAAACATTTTATGATGACAACTATTTATATTTATTTTTAAATAGAAAAATAATTAGGGTAGCTGAATTAAGAGCAAATGTTTAATAGTATGTTATTATTGTTTTTCATAAACAACATTTTATTTAAATGTGGCTTTTAACTTTAATATAATGTAATTAAATTTTACATTGATATTAACCAAAATATGATTAAATATTTACAGTTTAGTTATATTTGGTACTTCTTCAAGAAAAAACACTCTATAATCACACAATCTTAATATCCTTTGTAAAAGATCATTTACTAAAACTAATTTCTTTACCATGTGACTTAGTAACTGAAACAGAATAAATGCATTAGTAGTTTTATTTTATCTTTGTATACTACAATATATTAATGAATCAGTATTTGAACTGTTCCATGATATCTTAAGTATTTTAAAAAACCATTTCTAATTAAGCAAAAGTATTGCTTGTCTTATTTACTCACTTTTTATCTATTCTATATTTACAGGCCATTTTGTTATGTGTTCAAGTTACAAATGCAGATGAAGTATGACCCCTGCTCTCAATTGACTGATTAAGATCTGAAAATCGGAAAACAATGGCAAAACAATCCAGAAACTATTGTTAGGGTCATTGCGTCCAAAATACTTGAAAAATAGATGCATAAAAATCAATCAAAACAGAAATCATCTAATTCAATTTCAGATAGGATTGGAATATAAAATCATAGTTGATTTTTAAATTTTAAAAGTAATAGAATTTTCAAAAAATTTTTCTGATCCATGAATTAAATAACAAAAGATTTAACTTCCAGAAGAAAAAGAGTGTAGTACTTATAAACAACCTTAGAGCAATGTGTTCAAAATAGTCTCACAAATTTGAAATCTATCTATTGAATTGCATCACTGATCATAGCTAGCTTCCTATATGTAAATTTTCACAATGTGGCATGTTAAAAATCCTTACTTTCTCAATCTGTGTATATACTTGAATGCCCTCTGCCATATAACTTTTCTGTCATAATATGCCTCAGACGTTTGTGTGTTAAACCATGCACATGTTACATGTACAATCAAAAATATTTACTGTGATTTCTCAGAGGCTTTTGAGAAAAAGAATATTGACAAAAAAGTGAAGGATAATCAAGGAGAGGAAGAGAGAATCTCCCTTATACACATTTTACATTCTCATTTTAAACATGCCTATTAAAAATGTGATCTAGCAACAAACAAGAAGTCTTGGTCACTGGAATGCTCTTCAATGGTCAATAGTGTCAAAATTAAAAAATAAAAAATAGTGAAGTTTCAAGAAAATATGAGCTTTGCTGGTTTAGCATCAAACCCAAAGGAGAACATGGGTTGGTTTAGCTCCTTAGCGATTACTGTAACTTTTGAGAGGATAAGTAAAACACATTTTTAGTTAGTACTAATTGAGAGGCCCAAGGGATTTCACACTAGGATTGAAAATAAATGTCAAACAAAATAATAAATAAATAAATAAATAAACAAATAAATAAATAAATAAATGTCACAGCAGTTCTCCTCACAAACTAAAAAGCGAAAAACAAAGAGTAATGGATAACAGCATAGACAAAAATGTTACTGACAAACAAGCTTCAATAAATTTAGAGGATAAGACACACTAAATTTTTTTGGATGATTATATTTGAGAGAACTACATACAGATTTGTCAGGTTAAAAGCTTAGAGGCTTCTGAAAACTTCCATGATTCAATCCAAAGTTACTGTGGTTTGTCAGTAAAGCAAAGTGCCCAGAAGTATACACACAATTTTTTCTACATATAATGTATCATATTAAGAGTCATATAAAAATGGTATCAGTCCCCCAAACAAAATACATATACATAAAAAATATGGTGCAAAGTGTGCAAAACTACCAATCTACTTACACTCAAAGGCAGAAAAGTACCTTTTGGGAGATGGTATCTCAATAATCGTAAAGATGTTTGCAGACATAATCAAATGCTTCCGTAAAACCACTCATGGAGCAGTAGTTGCATCCAGTATGTGTAAGGGAACATTCTTTATAATTCGTGTTAATTATTAAGCTACAAAAGGAAATCCACGTCATTCCAAAGATAAAATTAAACTAAATGCATTCAAGAGATTCTTCTCACTAGGCATCAACACAAATGTACTAATTAAGTAATAAACCAAATAAAAGAATGTGGAGTAAAAGGCTACAGTAATCAAAACAGCATGGTA